>CAEGAD010079943.1:0-47822 GCA_903067055.1 Poeciliopsis paucimaculata | reverse complement strand
AATCAACATACTTACTTTGTGTTTTATTTTATAAATAAATACATAAATGTTTTTTTTTTTTTTCTTTCTTTATTTTGCATCAAAAAAAAAAAAAAAAAAAAAAAAAAAAAAAAAAAAAAAGAAATATATATAGCCAGACTAGACTATTTTGTCTGGGCAACTAACAATTTTTTCCAGTAGACAGAGTTTTACATCCAACCATTTAATACACCAAAAGGAAGAAGAAAATATTTATGTAGATTTTCTCTAATTTATTACAATATTACATTCAATAATTCTGAGAAACAGCTACTGCATATGATTTGTGCAGTATGAAAAAAAAATAAAATCAATTATAGCTGTTTAAACGGCTAACTGGCCTGTGATACCTCAGTGATCCCAGGCTTGTGTTACTGTTGTATCAGTGCCAGAGCTGCAGCACTGTATTCCCTGGCCTGAATGCTACTTAACCCAGTGACCTTGGTATGGGCAGACATATGCTTCAGGCCACCGGGATGTTCTGATCTCACACAAATACACACTTGCACATTCAGACCTTTGAGGGCCGTCCCTGCATGAATGGCAAAAAGGAACACTGAGCAGAAACTATTGCAATAACAGTAATCTTTGTTCTTTTTATATTGATTTCACATTATGCTTTTTTAATTTTCTGTAAATCTTTTCTTTACTTCAGTGAAGGATTTTTTATCATATAGGAAAAATCCTGAAATCAAACCACCTTTTCTGTCAACACTGATGTACAAAATCCATTGAATGCAGATGTCAGAGTGAGACATGCCTCTTCCTATCCTGGGTGCATCTACAGCAGTATCTACTTTAAACCAAACCTTTTAGTTACAAAAACAAAATGAACAGATGAACCCATCAAAGAGATTAGAGGAACAAAACAAAACTCCAGCAAAAAAAATAAAATAAATAAAAATCTGAACTTAAGGAGATGACACAAAGATAATGGCAAATTATCTTTAGTAGGGTTAAACAATACAAGCACTTACTACACGAACACAGTAAAGATGTTTCTTTGTAAAAACTAAACACAAAGGAAGAAAATGAATTCAGAACTTTAAACTTTAAATAAAAAGTTTTGAATCTCTCCATGGAGAGTAATCTGGCAGTGCAGAAGGTAAAAAATCTGTAACAAAACAAAAAAACAAAAAGACAAAACAAAACAAAAAAAACAAAAAAAAACAAGACAAGAATAGTCATATTCACACACAAGTTGAGAGGTGAGTCGATAAAAATACAGAAGTGGACCGAAGTTGAGCGCTTAGAGACAGAACAAATGTATTTAAATAAGTTAATATATTTTTATAGTATAGTATAGCAGTGTGTTATTGTGATTGGATGGATGTAAAGCATAAATATACAAACAATACAAAACAAAATGTTCTGTTTTTTAGCTGTGGGTGTGGCCATCACACCCTGTTTAAATTATATTCAACAACAACAGTATTTTATTTGTTTTCAACATCAGAAGTGTTTTATTAAAATATAGTTACTGTTCTTAAACTGGGTTCTTTTAAAAGGTCACATATGTGACAAAAGTGCATTCAAATGAAAATGTGAAACTGTGTGTTCACCAGACTCACGTGATTTTCTGTCTCCATGGAGACTTAAAAGCATCTGAAGCTAAAATAGACTTACAGGGACTTTCAATGTCAAACCAGAGAAGACAAAAACATGTTGTACATCCAAAAAGTACAAATAACCTGATAACCTGACCATGACAAAGTAGACAATAGCAGCTGCGAAGTCCAAACATGAGAACATTTAAACAGGGGGAAATAATTAGTTTAATAACTTACTTTTTAATTAAAAATTCTTCTGTCCTATTCCGTTAACACCAGAGACATTATAGGAAAAATAGATTATTTTGAGAAATAAATAATAGATGAAAAAGAAGGTAAAGTTTCTCATCTTTTCTCATTTCAAACAGAGACACAATGTCCCCAGTGATTGACTTACTTCTACATATCTACTTATTTCGCCAATAACTGAAATTAACTGACATACAAGCTCAAATCTTGCTCAAGTCAGCATGAATACAAAAATTTAAATTACAAAACAATTGCATGGAAAGAAAAGATATTTAAGACTTTTGAGCATTGCATTCATAGAAATATTTAATATTTTCATTGCTGACTCTTCATTTCTTTTCTACCTGTTGACAAGTTGGATTTGAACTTCTGGGCTAAATCCTGACTAATAGTGACCCGTTCTTCTCTTGGTAGTGCTCAATCACACTTTATTACATTCCATTTGTCCACCTATTTTTTGGAAACCCATTATTGGTTCTCTACGGAGTTAAAATCTTGGGAAATAGCCACAGGTTCAAAGAGTCAGTGCTCTGATCTTCAAGCCATGCTCATTTTCACATTTGTCGTCTTACACAAGAGGCTGGAAAACAAAGTCCTCAGCAGGTTATAGCAGGATCACTGGAAGGAGCTGATGTTTGAAAATATGAAATACAAATCAGGAAGCTTCACAGTCATCATCACTTTGCATGTCAGTGGAAATGACTGAACACTTTTGTTTGGTGGTAACTATTGCATTAAAAAAACCCAACAAAAGTACATCTGACCTTCTTTAACTGAAATCAGTCTGATTCGATTAGTGAAATAGATTTATGATTTACCTCTCATTATGATAACTGTCATATACTGAGGTGGTTGTTTTTGTTTCAGGGATTAAATGTAGCGAGAGGTTCATGGGAATCTCATTTATAAACACCAAATCTTACCAAGGAGTTTTGGTCTAGTTTCTGGTCCATCTTCTGGCACACTTGAAGAAGTCAAAAATAACCCACAAGTACCTTTCCAGCAGATTATACCTTTTCAGTGAGTCACAGGAGCTCAATTTAACAGAATAATTCTTTTATATTAATGAAAAAGTACTATAATTAGATTATTTCACTTACCACAAGACATTTATCCAGTGGAATAAGTGGAATAATCTACCAATTGAACAAAAACTGTCATCAGTGCTAAGGAATTATTGACTTAATCCAAGCTCATCTGTCTTGCTGAAAAGTTACTTATCAGTTGGTTTTGTTCTATTTCTAGTATATGAAAACATTTGCTGTTAGACCAAAAACACCTGGCAAGATTTTGTGTTTTTGCAGTGTTTGCTGGAAGGTCACATGCTTCACCGCTCTGCGTTATTATGGAGAAGCAATGAAAACTGTCAAGACTGAATTTGCCCCAGATTTTTTCTGTTCTGTTTCAGTTTGTCTGCCATATATTTGTTCATCCGTATTTAGTTGTTAAACTAATAATTGCCCGTGCTTTTCAGTGATTTATTGATGAAAGTTTGGATACATGTGGGGTCATTTTTCTGTGCCAAAACTTTCTGATTATTAAACCCAGCAACATATGCCGACAAAACTTTGAAAGTCACACATTCTCGGATGAGACACATACCTCCGCTATTTTTTCCCTCCTGACATTATTATGTGTATGCGTGTGTGCGTGTGAGTACCGTTGACCTTTCTGCAACGTTGCCCCGTATTCACTGGTTGTCAGCACAGTCTCTGTCCCAGGCCATCCGTCTCTGCCACCAGTCAGTCCTCCAACCAATCCTCTGCCGTCCCATTAACACCAGCACGCATGCACATACGTACATGTACGGCACACACACCGCCTGTGTACGTTCTCCTCACACACGCACACAGTCACAGACACAGACCCAATCCTCTGTTGTCCCATTAGCCCGGGATAAGGTGCTCTGCTTTCCTTTGAGCCTGGGCTCATCCTGGCTAGCCAGGGGGATCATTAAGGCCTTGCAGTGGATGCAGAAACACACACACATGCACACGCCTCCTCACACGCACCTGCACGCACACACATATGCCGGAGCTGTACCAAACATGCTGAAGGAGTCCAGGTGGCCTGTTGTTATTTATAACAAAAGGAACAGCGCAGCAGAACCGGCTGACATCAGGTCCATGTGGACCTGTGTGTACCTGAACGTTGTTTTTCACTCAATCCACTGTTTGCGATTGTGTGAGGAAAAAAGGAGTTCACTGAAGGACAGCTCAAAGTGTCTGTCCGACACAAGCCCCCTCTCCTCACCCCCAGACAGCGGTCTACCAGGACCGCCAGACCAGATGTTGGCTCCGGAGCAAGAGCAAGATTGATTGGTTTAATTGCTCTCTGGTGTCACTATATTTAATGTCAACTTTTAAAGGATGTTTGCTCTCTCTGCTTTCTCTTCTCGTGTTCAGCTTATTTTTATCTGGGTCCCCGAGAGGCATGTCATGTATTCTGATCAGTGGAGTGTGTGAAGATGGGTATGTACAAGTTACCCTAACATCTGTTCAACATATCCCGGAGATTAAGGCGTTTATGGGCCTTCAGAATTAATAGCATTGTGTTATTGTGTTATTTTAACCCTCATGCGATCCTAACATTCTGTTTACTCCCCTTGTCCTACGGGTCACAAATGACCCGCCTCAACGAAAGTCCCAAAATAAAGCCAGTTAATTGAATTTTAAATCCAAAATCTATTTTGCATGGTGAAACAATTTGTTATTTATCAATTCAACTCAATTTTATTCATTTTTTATTATGTATTTTTGTTATACAGTACAAAAAGACAATCAACAGGATTGCACTTTTTCTTTTTACCACAAACCAAGTGTCTCAGCAGTTTTCTTTTACAAAGTAAAAGTTTATTATTGTAATTATACAAATGTGAAGTTATTACTTCTTAATTAATTATACCGAAAAGGACCAAAAAGTTAAAAAAATGGAACTTTTTAGTCAATGGTTCCTTCCTTAATATTTTTTTAGGAAGAGAGTTATTAAAATACCCAACAAAACAAAATGTAGCTTGATTTTGTGAACAATTTAACATCAGCTCTTATGTTGCGTCTCATAATTATATCAGATGTTCAACACAAGATGAAAAACATCTGCTCAACATGAGGTCTTGAACTTATAAGATGTTCTTATGACGAACATCTTCAACATGACAAAGCTAATTCTTTCCTTCCCATCCCATGTTGAACATAAGATGAGCAACATCCTGCATTGAACACAAAATGTTCAACACAAGATGTTCAAGAAAATCTTCATAACGTGAAGATGTTCTTCATTATATGAAGACGCTTTATAGGTATTTGGTCTGAGATTTGCCAAATTACACATTTATTATTTCAGGTATTGGTATTGCGCTTTCTTCTGATTTCCTGACAGAGCTCCCCCCTACATGAGCCATTTCACTTTTAATGGCCTCTAGACAACTTTAATCAGAGATTTAAACTGAACTTAAGATTCCTAAACAGGTTCCAGTTAAGTACTAGACTGTTACGTAGTTATTTATATATTTTTTTACCAACTAAATAAAGACAGGAAAGTATGGTTTGAGGAGTCTGTTTTTAGTGTGCATTCATCTATAATATCGTGCTCCTCTCCCCATCGGTCACTCTGGTGAGAAAAGAGGAAAGAAAAGGGGAGAGAGAGAAGGGAGGCATACAGCAGGCAATTAATTGTGTGACCGGTTGGTGAAGTAGAAAGACAGAGAGAGTAAGAGTGAGAAAAAGGAAGAGAGTGAGAGAATAATAAAGTGTCCGTAGTGGGCATTAATCTCCCTCACACAGCAAGTGTGTCAGTGGAGGCTAGCTGGTGACTAATGCCACGTTTTGCATGCCGTAGTAACAGAAAAGAGCTTTCTCACCAGGAAGCAACACATCAAGGATTTAACTGCTGGTGTGACTGGAAGATGGACATGATGGCAGAACCGCCAAGGGACACAAGGAATGGAAAATAAACGACATTAATAGTACAATAATGGAGAATCAGGGCTGTGGTACAAGTGTACAGATGGGACAGGGAGCTACTGGATGAGTTTTGGATGCATTTTAATGTCCAAAAGACATTAAATCAGTTGTTTCTCTGCTTCATGTAAGTTTCCTTTTTGGTTTATTAGATATAGATTGGACATTATTTGACACTCTGGTTTGTCCAGCCAAGTGAACCCTTCTTTTATTTGATTGCCTTGTTCCTGTGAAGGTCTGAAATAAACCTAAACCTGAACCTTCTTTTGAATCATCCAGAGATTCTACTGGTCTTTTTGTGGAGGTAGAGTGGAACTGTCCAGGTCTTCAGTGATCGACAGTGTCGCAGCTCGTTGGTGAGCCAAAGCAGCCGGTCATCAGCTGGCAGCATCCCCAGTTCCACACTGCATTCAGTTCAGTGTTTTCCAGGCACATAGTGCCACTTTAAGCACAATTAAGTAACTATGTTAATTTCAACTATTATAAAAAGTATTGCATATATCAAATATTACGTAGAAATTTGATTTCCTAATTTAACACCTTGAAATTGGATTTCAGAGTTTTTTTTCAGTAAAAACTCCTGCTTTAACTGAAACTGCGCCTTCAGGAAGTCATCACAACACGGCTCCACTGTTAACCCTTTACCAATGTTTTTACCGGCGTTGCACTGAGAAGTACTTTGCATGATGAGCTTAGCAGATGTGCAGCTCCACCAGTTGTTTGCTAACTGCTGCTGGCTAGTCTGTAGGAGCTGAGTGGAGGAGTGGTAGGGCCAGGCAGAAACTTTCCAAGTTTCCACCTGGCCTTTGAGGAGCTTTGAGGAGGCTTTGTGCATTTTGCACGGCTGAATAATTGCCATGGAGATTCAAACATGCATGAAAGAATCAAGTCAACACAAATATTACTATTAAAACAACAGCTCTTTAATGCCAGCTGTTTGACTCTTTTTCAAACAACACAAGTCTGATTTTGAAGTCTGCAATCATTCTTGACTTTTGCCAAAGAAGACAAGGGGATTTTTCTCTGCTGAACTCACAATGACTTTATGAGTTATTGTTTTCCTTGGCTCACCACGCAGAAGGGAGAGGAAATGAAAGTAGAGAGTTTTGATCCCCACATATGACCTCTTCCTCAGAGATATGCACACAAACTCACACGGTCAAAAGTTCTTGAGATGCCATCAGCTGGATGATAACCTGACTTTAAGCCTTTGCCCGAAGCAAACACCTGGTCATGTGCTGTGTATTAAAGCTGAATGTGTGGTAAGGGAGGCTATTGATGAACTATTCTGGCAAGGTAAGTAAAGGTCATGGCACGACTTAAGGACTTACTTTAGGGACTTGTTAAGGTCAACCAACATGGATGACTCAGAGGAGCATAAAATTGCAAAAGTCAGAGATGTTGAGGTCTGATGGAAGACAAAGGAAGAAAATAAGCTAAAAAATTAGCAACGTATTTCCAGTGCTCTATCTTTACCTCAACATGCCTTTGACTGTAGAGAACACATTTTAACTTTTAGATGTATATGTGCCACTGCTGAAGAATCAACGCTTTATTTAGAAAGTTTCTGTGTCATTAAATCAGTCACACATAGAAAGAGAGGTTGTGAAACAACTGTCTTTAGTGAACATGTTTAGAAGTTCAAACTCCAGAAAAAAAGTGTTAATGGAACCACATTAACACTCACTAAGCTAACTCCACTAGTTTATGAATTTGAAGGAGGAACACAGAGAAGTCTACTTTGTTATTACCCACATCCAGATCAATGAAAAACTGCATAAGTAGTTTCTAGGATTTGTTACAAATTTACCGTCGTCCACTATATCAGGCAAATTTCTCTTTGTATTTTCCTTAAAAATGATTAATACCTGAATATCTTCTTATTACAACAACAACAAAAACATCCCCCCCCAAATATCAGCATTTTTCCCCATAGTTTGAGAATCATGATTCTAAATGGCTTTAAACAAAATTCAGTACTTAAACATCAATCGCTGTCTGGTCATTTAGGAGCTAAAAGAACTTGTTGGTGGAGAAGCATTATTTTAATAACTACCAGGAGAAAAAGCCATGAGTTGGAGGCAGAAATGCAAAATGTCTCACTGTCCATCTTTTCTCTTGTCATTTGAAATCTGCTCACCAGGAAAGCCCGAAAAACATGTTTTACAGGCAAAATAACAACGTTTTAGACAGTTATAATTGCTATTATTATTGCAGTTTTTCTTTTAGAGGAGTGATTGTTTGGAAAACAATATCCTCTTGGCCTTTTAATAATAGAATGATGGGCCTCCGCCCTGTGTCAGGATGTGTGTGTCTAAAGAGTGGCTCTATTGATCATAGCCAATGATGGGACATAAGGAGAGGGCTGGCCATGGACATACCAAATGCTGGGCTTCTCGCCGTCCTCCTCACCACCGCTCAGGCCGGCACAGGGCCATTTGTCAAAGTTTTATCTGATTCCAGAGGTATTGGATCTATCAGTCACTGGCTATGAGAGAGGAGATTGACCTACTCCATGGGCATTTTTCTAAATTAGACCTAGCTCATCCAGAAGTGCAATAGCCTGCTATTATACTATAAGTGACAAAAGGATTGTCTCATTAATGCTGTATGTAACACTAGAACTTGTCAGTAAGCAGAGTTTTTGTGTGAAGCTGAAATTTTGAACTGTGTAAGAAATGTTAAGGTGGCATCCCTGAAGACTAAGTGGTTTCTTCCCCCTCCCGGGGTTTTAGATTGCCTTCTGGACTGACAAAGCACCTGCCAGGGATTCATCAACAATCCCATCCATCTGTCCATCAGCGTGGCGGTCCACTCGGTCATCAACAGGTAATGCCTAGTGGCCCGGCAGGCTGCCTGATAATGAAAGATAGGAAAACATCACACACTCTGTCACCCAGTGTTAAGGCCCGTATGTATCCCACTTAACTCAAAGCATGCATCTCATACGTTGCCTTCTCTACATGAAGCCCTTTTTCTTTCTTCCCATTTAATTTTTCCTATGATTCAGATACAGTTAGCATATTTGTCAACACATCTTCAATAGATGCCTGTTAAATATTAAGAAAAGTACATATATGTTGAAACTGTCACTGTGTTGTGACAGCTCGAAATGAGACGGACAATCTGTGAAAAAAATGATTCTCCTCTGCCTTCTCCCAGTGCTAACAGAAAATAACCAATGAGAACCAGGAGGCATGTCTTAGCGCTGTAAATCACCCTCTCCTCTTGCTCTCTGTTACACTGCAGCTAGCAGAGTAAAATACCAATGCTAGCTAGCATGGCCACCGATGATGGCGAACAAATAGTTTTCTTGTAACAGTGAGTTGTTTCTCCGAAGTAGCACGTTGAGACACAAGTACCTGAGAATGACTGACATTGGTAAGCTCCTCCTCCTGGTTCTGATTGGCTGTTTTTGGTCAGGAGCGGTGGGTGCATTTCTTCAGATGGCAAAAGTAGCACAGGGAGGAGATGGAGAACATCAATCTTTCCACAGATTATGTGTGGAAACATGGTGACAGTTTTAACAAATATGTAAAAAAAAAACAACTTTTCTAATAAAAGTTACCATCAGCATCTTTAAGTCAAGAGGTGGGATTCCTACATTTTCTTTTCTTTTTTTTGGTAAAAACAAGAATTACTGGCCTGTGTTTTTTGTTTTGTTTTTAGTTTAAAGTGCAGCAGTTGAGCTAACGAGCAAGCATTCGGATACATCCACCTAAATTGGCTGACTATCTTTAGCTTGCTGGCAGACAGAAACGGTTAATGGCCACTTAATTAGTTGTTTTACCCAGCATGCTTTGACCCTCTTGGGACAAGTCTCTCATTAAAGGCAAAGTTTCATTGAGGATGCTCAGGAACATTTTCTGAAGAAAAACACAATTATCAGCATTTAGATGCATACGGTTTAGAATAGGTGTTAATTTTTCCAGACTTCACAGCTAACCCCTTGGAGGGATCACCGGTTGTAATTTTGGCCTCCTGCTCTCAGAATTTACTTTTCTGGTTTACAGATGTAGGCACAGGATGGTTACTCATTATGTTTCACTTCTTAACAGAACTTGCCATTTTAACTTAACTTATTCGGCTTTGTGCAAATTCATCAAGCTTTGAGAAGATTCTACGATGGTAACTTTCCTCTTTTGTTTTAAATTTAGAGTAGTTCAAATTGATGTCATGGTGGTTGCATTTGTGATTTTCAGTGATGCCCAGAAGCCCCAATGAACCCCCTCCGGTAACAGTTTGGAGCCAGTGAACATCCCTCGCTCTGGCTCAGCACCCTCCTGGCTCCATCAATATGCCCCCAAGTTTTGACAACAAGCCAAGACACACATACATGCTATTACACTTCCCTATCAATAGGACCTGGAACCACAGACATTAGGGTGATTGAGCTTGCTGGCAGGAAGACAAGCCGTTTTCCCTCGTAAACTTTCCCCCCCGCCTTATCAGTCACACTTCAAACTGGCAAGTCGGACACCCCGGATCTGAAAACTTCCAGTCAACGCTTTTAATTCGGCTCGGTTCGATGCCCTTCTCCCTCCGTCCTTGTCTAACTGTGAATCAGTTTCCACTGACTAACAGCAAAAAAAGGCAGAGATGTGTGGCTTCCACCATACAAATATCGGCAGTGTGTCATCAGAATGAATGAACCGCTCTTGCATTGCAACTGCCAACTTGTCAGCTGCGAGCTGGAATGCATGACTGACACCCCCTGACTGGTTGATTTAATATAGAAAGATGGAAGGAAAGACGATGGTTGTCTGCCTTCCATGAGATCCGCTACAGTGGGAGGCAGAGGGAGAGGTGTATGTCTATTTGTCGGAGACGTGAAGCGCTAACTCTCTAGGTATGGGCCCGTAGGCCTTGTTAGGGGAAAGGAAATTCTTTTCGAAAGAAAGGGAGTTAGCATGCACTTTGTTAACTCTTGCAGTTCCTGACAAATTGACTCAAACAGTCATCAGATGGTCTAGAAGAAGATGTTTCAAAAAGCGGTGTCAAAACAAAATCTACAAACTTCTGAGCAAATCTCAGAGATTCATTTGCACAAAAACCCAGTGTTATTAACGTAGCCTTTTCTTTGGGCACACACACACACACACACACCACACGCACACCCCACATGCACACACACACACACATTTAGACTTTTATCAACTCACTGCTTAGCTAAAGAAAGCTAAGACTGCATATGGACTACATTTTGCTCTGTTTTGCTCTATTTCTTTCTTCCAAAGTGAACACACATTTTCCCATAATGGTAAAGTTAAATACTTAGTCAGAAATGTTTTGCAGATGGTGACACTTTATTTGACGGGTTGTGAATAAGACTGTCATAACACCTGTCATAAACATGAGTAAGTCTTTATGGATATTTATGACTGTTGTCATAAAATGTTATCCGGTAAATCATGACACTTTTAATACAAAGTTGACATTATTGAAAATTGAAAATTATGTAGCTTTATGTTATTAAACCTAAAGTTTAATCATTAATACTTTTATAACAAATTTATGTCAGATCATGATTTCTTAGTTAATGTAAAATTGTCATAACAAATAACAATAAGAAATAAAAATAATAATAATAAAAAAAATACCCAAAGCAGATGTTCCACGCTTGTAGAGAAGTACTAAAGAAGACTTAGGTTTGTAGTCAATGACAATGTGTTTTAACAAAGTGTCATGAACCTGGGTGAAGGGTGAAAAGGACTGTCCAGAGGGTGAAACAATGAACAGACTCATACTTAATACATTTACAAAGACACAGGTTTCCTGAGGTCCGAGTCTCTTAAGAGGATCCCTTGGGAAAAGCACCTCTGCCGTGTAAACCTTCACTTTCTGTTTCCACATTACTTCCTGTTTGTCCTCCCAGTTAGTCACCTTCCTGTCTGTTTCATTACCTGAAAGCGAATTCAGCTTATATATTCTTATTATTGTACATAAAACTCCTTCCCTGCTTTGTGGTCTGAGTTCTCGTCCTTCATCCATTACAAATACACGAGGGAGTTTTGTTCTGTGTACAGAAGTTCAAGGGATTTGAAATCCTTTTTCACTCATTTTTTTTAAAATAAAGCAAACTGCATTAATGTTATGATATTACATAATACAATACAAACAGATGGATTGTGTCAGTGTGAATGCTTGCTTTGATTTTAGAAACTCTCCCAGCATCATGAGTTCCTAAGCCAGCGGTGTGTCAGCATGACGTGGCCTCAGCTTCTGTTTGGCTGATTGAGGCTCCATCTTATTCTGCTTTAAAAAAAAACTGCTGTGCAGCTGGATGGTGACAGGCCAAAGAGAAATGTGTTCTGTTTCAGCATGTAATTTCATGTTACTGAGATTTGAACATTATTGTCCCCCCCTTCCATCCTATCCCTCCTTCCTGTGCGCCAATTTAGAGATAGATCAATATCCAGCTTTGTTTATCAAAGTGACAGCTCCTGGATATTGCATTTTGCACTTTTATGTTTTTTTTTTCTTTATAAGTGCGTATTAAAACATAATATATCTGGAGTCTTAGCTTTATGGGCTGAGAAAGGGTGGGGAGTTGCTGTTAATAGCGTAAAACAGTTGAGGAATAGTGGCCGCTCCCGTTTGCACACCCATTGCTGTAAATATCCATCACACGCATCAACATCAGTGTTCTCCTAATGAAGACACTCTCCTCTGGCAAGTGTCGTCGATAACAGACACAAACCGCTGAGGAATTTCAGTAGGGGGGTTTTGCATATGTAAGTGCACACATCGATATGACTGTGACACTCAAGTCCCAAATCATGCATTATTTGCAAAGCAACTGTAAAGAAATGACAATGGCAACCCCGCGCATACAAATCAAGGCCCATTACCCATTTCAGGCTGTCAGTTAGCATGCTGCCCGTGAAGGGAGACTTGGCCGAGGGGAGTCATATTCAAGGTCCTGATAAATGCTTTGGCAGATTCCCCTTGTGAGTGATGGAGCGCTAACCCCGTTTAGCTTCTTTAATATACTCGTATTAGCATGAATAAATAACACCAGTGTCCGGGCGCAGCAAATATTTGATTGAGCCTCCGGAGTGGGTTGGTATGTTCTGTCACACGATGCCACCACTGCTCTCCTGGTGTCACAGCGTGGACAGACTGACATTGATCTTTGTCATCTGCTCCCTAAATCAATAGTAAAGCCCCAGAGAAAGTGGCATAGACAGAAAGAGAGACAAGGTGGTAATGATGACAATGGATGTGTGTGTGTGTGTGTGTGTATGGGTGTTTTTGTGCTGTTTCAGCTGTGCCAATCTACTCTCTCTGTTTTGGACTTGTTTATACAGCACAAAGCTCAAAAAACATCCTAAACATCAACTGCATTTTGTTACCACCAGTAAGCCAAGACTTTAACAGGACCAGAAAGAATTAAGAGCCACTTTTAGCACAACTTCTTATTGGCCCAAAACACACTGCTGCCATCTGACTTTACACACTCTGAGCAGGGGCCTCATGCATGAAGCATGCGTACGCACAAAACATGTGCGCCGCCATATTTTATGCACAAGTCGGCACGTATAAAAATTAACTTTCAGAGATCATATTGATCTGCTGGGAAATGTTAATGTTGGTTTATGAGAGTTTAGAATAATCCAGACTGATCATCCTGGAGCTCAGAGCAAAACTTAAAGAGCTGCGCGGTACCGGTACCGGTCCAGATGTCTTCCTTCAGTCGAGTCACCTGCTTAGCTAATGAGCCTCATGGACATAAAGCATTCTGCTATTTAGAATAAATGTCCACGTTCCCCACTCAGTGACTCTCTGACACGCTGTCTGTCTTTAAATCCCGGCTGAACGCGTTACTGTTCAAACAGGATCTCTTTATTTATTTATTTATTTTTTAATCTTTTTTTTCTTTAAAATGTAGTTTTATTTTTGTGAGGTGACAGTATGTGTCCTCAAAGCACCTTTTAAATAAAATATATAATTATTATTAATATAAATACTTCTGCTGCTTCAAACAATGACGTTGCCATGGTTATTTCTTCACGTGGTGGCAGACTTCCGGGTATTTATACTAATTAAATATGTATTTATTGATTCGACAGGGTGGACCGGCAGCAGCTCTCTATTTCCCGCAAATTAGGATTTATAAAAGAAAGGTGAGTGGCCATGTACATGCGTGCGTACCGCTTTATGCATCCGATTATTTTTTTGTGCGCAGCACTTTTCTAAGTTTTTTCGTACACCATGTTTTAGTGTGAAAACTGCTCACTCTTTTATGCATGAGGCCAGATCTGCACCTGACACACAGTCTCTGTCACCACAGTCCCTAAGCAGACCAACAAACACTCGAATGTGTTCACGAGAGGAAATCCCACCAGTCGAAACACAAGTCGGCCCAGCAGTAAACTCAGAGGTACTCCAACAACAAACAGGAAGCTCACTGCTGACTGGTTGTGCTTTACAAAAACACCTGAGATTTTATTTCAAAATACATGACTTAGTCAAACCACATATTTTTGTTTCATTAGGTGTTCTATTACTGCGACAGGCTGGCAACCTGTCCAGGGTGTACCCCGCCTCTCGCCCGGAACGCAGCTGGAGGTAGGCACCAGCAACTCCCGACCCCGTTCGGGACAAGGATGAACAGAAAATGGATGGATGCATGGATAGATAGGTATTCTATTAAAGACATGCATTTTATGAAAAGTTATAACTAATGTACAGAAAAGAACTGCATTCTTCCACTGTATGCAGCTCTGGAATCTAATACCAACTGATGTTGTATTTGATGATAGCAAAATCTGAACGACAGATAAAACAATATTTTCGAGACAATCTAACTTCCTGGTTGTGAACTGAAATTTTACACTAGAGTTAATTATGTGATTATACCAAATGTACATGTTTTCTGCCATGTTTGACTGTTTTTGTTTGTATTCAGTTTTTGTGATGTGATGAAGTGGTGTGTGGACCAGTGTAAGAACATCAGCAGGAGTACATCAACAACTCATGTAGGAGGTGGATGAGGAGATTTCTCTCTCTGGGTCAGAAGTTGTTGTTCAATGATATGAAAGACACTGAAAAAGTTATCAAAATCACTTAATATTTTTCAAAGGTAGCTGACTTTAAACAATGATACACAGAAGAGTGTACCATATTCTGATGACTGCCTTGCAGATTTTCTGCTCACTCTGCCTTTCCTGTTCGCAACTCAGACTATACCTGATCCTCTTAAGCGTGAGGACAAAATGATAACTCACTTTCCAATAGAGAAAGTAGAGTAGAGGAGTGGTGAATGTATGCCAGCTTACCTTGTCACCAGAGTTTCTGCTCTCCTTGGTTACATCACTTTTATGGAGTTCCATCGAGATCCAACGAGGGAAAAAATCCCTGGTAAATAAACAATTTCCTCTTTTTCATTATATAAACTCAAAGGATTCCAGTCTGGCAAGGAAATCCTGGGAAACCACCTCTACCGGGCAAACCAATACCTCATGGTTGCTTTAGCAGTCACTCATCACTCTGTCTTCTTTGCAGAGTCTGACCTGAAAGCCGCCCTGAGAAGCAGGATCCAGAACACACTTAGATCATTATGCAATGAAAATAGGTGACTTTATCTAGTGTCTCACCGCCAGGACAAGAAATCACTTTATTCTATTGCTACATACAACAACAAAGTAAAAGGCAAAGTTTATCCGATAAAAGTTTTTACAAATTTACAGTTTATGTCAAAGGTCACAGCAACACTTTGCTATAAAAACACACAGTATGGACAAAGAGGTACACCAACGCCATTAAAGTGCCAGTGTGACAGCTGCATACTAAATAGCCAATTAAAGGTGTGAATGTATGCGTTCTCATACCAAATAATTACTCATAATAATGAATGCAAACGCTTTGAGGCTGCTGGCCACATGTGAGGACTCTGTGTATTGTTTGGCGTGTTGTATGTTTTGTGTGTATGTTTCAACTGAATATGTTCAGCAATTACAAAAAATAAAAAAATAAAAAAAATTATCAGGATATAAACTTTTAAATCCAGATGAATTGTGTTATTTTTTTTTTATCACAACACAATACAATTAATAATGGTATTTCTCAGTCCTCAAATAAATAAATAAATAAATAAAAAACAAAAACAAGTGTAACATAATATTCACATATTTTAATATCTATTGACTTTCCTCATTCGGACATCCTACATGGTTTAAATTATGTGTTATAATTGGGGTAGACGCATTGAGATTTATCAGTTCAGTAAATTATAAACTCACAGATTCATATGCAGTGGAAGAACTTCAGCTTTCCCATAATTCCACTGTTCTTCCTCTCTTCAATTAGGTCACCATTTAAATCAGTCTGCCACAAATGTTTTTTGGAAATGTTCAGAACATCCACTGTATGAGAGTCACAGCTCTCACTAGTTGTGTGCTGCACATATGGAGGACTGCTACAGGATTATTGCAATTACAAATTCAGTATTGCAGCAGGAAGCTGATACTACTCACCTCAGGATACTGAATCCTTGACATTGAAACCTATCCCATCACCTTCTATCTGACAAACTCAATGAACAACAACCTGAACAACTGGAGGAACACAAAACACATTCTAATGTCCTTTCAAAGTGGTAAATTGATCCTTTTTATAGACGTAAAGAAGTGATGGCAGTAACTTTGTTCCTTTATATAACACATAACTCCCCTCAATTTCTCATATTTAGACCTACGTTACCATAATTTATTAAAACATCTGCATAGCAAGACAGAAATCAATAGTTAAGTTTCCATCCAATTGTCATGAAAATTTTGAGCAAACTTAAAAAGAAAAAAAAAAAAAAGATGTGTTTCTATCTACTGGTGTGGAGTGAATCCACCAGGCGGTGCAATTTTGTCATAATTTACAGAAATAAAGTTTGAAAAACATAGTTACCTCTGTGTGACGTCCAGTTCATAAAATGTTTCAGCTAGTGATGCGAGTTGCTGTGATAAATTAAGGCTTCAGTAGTATTCCCATTTATTGAATATGACAGCATGTTAGATCATCAGAAATTGTAATTGCTCGTGAGTCTAAACGTCAGTGAACGATCGAATCCCATCGTGTTTTTGAAGCAAGTTGAAGTTTGGATTTCCTCTCATTTTTTCTCTTCAGGATAGAATTCATTGCGATTATCTGAGGCAGGACTACGTACATTACTTTTGCAGAGAGATTTTTAGTTGTGTTTATATTTCTTCTGCTGTTATTTTTTTATTTATCTTACAGATCCACTCACAAGCTTCTCCTATGCTTATGTTCTTATTGTCCTTACTGGCTTCATGTGAGCGTGCACTGGACGACTCTTCAGTTGAACTGGTGACTCAAAAGGACAAAATGTCTTGGCCGAGGCACAAACAAACAAAAAAACCCAATAGCTGCTGGATGCCCCTTTTTTTAATGATAAAAACCTTTATGTAGTATGTATTAAGTCTGGGTCAACCAATCCTTTGCATAAGCAACTTAAAAATCCTGTCTTACTCCCCAGCGTTTCTTCCCGTGATTATATCAATCACCTCCAGCTGGTTTCTTAAAAATAGGTAAATAGAAAACTGAGTCACAGTTCTTTGGAAGGAACTGATCCCAGATGACAGGTTCTTTTCAAATATCCATAAACCTCATCTCTAAATGCAGGTCAACAGTTTGATAGAGCTGTTTGGATGAATCCCAGCTGTTTTCTCCTCCTGATAGGAATGTCAGATAGGAACTTCAACCTTTTCCTTTATA
This sequence comes from Poeciliopsis paucimaculata, assembly GCA_903067055.1. Taxonomy (NCBI): domain Eukaryota; kingdom Metazoa; phylum Chordata; class Actinopteri; order Cyprinodontiformes; family Poeciliidae; genus Poeciliopsis; species Poeciliopsis paucimaculata. The sequence goes on along the minus strand of CAEGAD010079943.1, from coordinate 30,316 downwards.
TAGAAGGAGCTAAATAGACATGTTGTAATACCAGAGGAAATCAGCTGTCTTTAAATTTGAGCAGTTTACCATCATATTTTCCTCAAGCTGTTTACACAATATTAGTAAATGTGAAAGAGGACGCAGTGTTAATTGTTTTCAGTTGTATACACCTTATCACAGACCGCTCAGCGAAATCCAGAGAGAAATGCTTCCCTGCAGTCTTCGGTACACACAGGCCAACCAGAAACTCTCTGTTCACAGTGCAAAATGGAAACTGACATTTATATTTTCCATTGAATTACACCTCATCGCAAATTCACTTTGAGCAGTTTGAAAACTTCTTCTCTGGCATGGCACTCCATCTCAGAAAGAAGAAGAAGAAGAAAAATAAATAAATAAATAAAATAATCGAGAGCATGGCACTCACTTTACCCCAAAAGTCTTGATGTGTCAGTCACTAAGCAGTGATCTGAGGATTCACAAGTGCACTTAGTGGAGAAAATCAAAATGAAGTAAATAGGTTCAAATGTACATCAGTTATTTATCACAAACCAGATCAGCCTGAGACACATTTCCTCCTCCTTCTTGCTTGCAGCTAAGAGGAAATACTGACACGTGTACTTCAAGGCTCGCCACTGCTTCTTCAAAGTGGGGATCTGGTGCGATTAAAATTTCATAAGGTCATATTAATTAGAAACAGAATATTTTTTTGCAAAAGAGTGATGAAGAAATCCAAAAAAAAAAAAAAAAAAGCAGAAGAAAAAGAAAAAAAGGCCCGGAGGATGATTTTGATTCGAATTGCCTCAGAATGAACGGAGAAGGTGAAAGGCGCTGGGCTTTAACACACGCTTTGTTCTGAGGGCAGTCTCTTTGTTCATCAAACCCATGAGTAATTTGCTCACCCGCCCCCACCTCTCTCTTACACACACACACACACGCGCGCACGCACACGCGGTCTCTTCAGCCATATTTCTCCTTTATTGTATATTCTTTTTTAGTTGAGTGCCGCTGATTTGAAATGCTAATTAAACATATTTTTAATGTATTCACCAGGCTCATCAAGGCAAGCTCATATATCAAAGTGTCTAAAGTTGTATTGATGTTGGATATCAAAGAGGTGATTACTTAGAAACATCCAGAACTCCTTGCTGTTAATTGTGTTTATCCTGATCTGAAATCATTTCTGTAGCGCTCGCGTTGCGTCCATGAGGGATTTTTCCTCGTTCTCTTTGTTTTCTTGATGGGAAACAGGAACAACACCTGCTGGTATATGCGTTTTCCATTTGCCTCCTATTTTTTTCTCTCCATCTTACATTGTTGTCTCCATTTTTCTCCCAGTCTTGTTCTGCATGTGAAAATGTTGCTTCATGCATTAGCAACAGCAACACTGTAAGCTGTTGCTAATGTATAAAATTCGCAAACACACGCACATACACGCACGCACACAGCCTTTGAGCAGGTGAAAGCGTGCGTGTGTGTGTTTTCAGAGTGTGTGTCCGTGAAAAAAAAAAAAAAAATCCATAAACAACAAAAGATGAACTTGAAAATACATGAAAGGAAATAATTCATTAGCAGCCCACTCCACGTTTTCCTCATTTCACTCTAATTAGACTCAAAACAATAAGAAAAGCTTCATTTCGGTTTCAAACAGCAATCATAATAATGCTGATGGTGAAACACTCATAACAGTGCCAGGCACTTGATATCAAAAGGGATCGTGATGAGCAAAAAAAGATCAGCCATCAGAGGATCCTTCCTTTTTATTTTCCACTTGAATTTTTATGCATTCTTCTTTTGCAATGGCAGCAGTGATTTCCACACGCCTCTCTTCTTCCCCCCTCTGCACTCTGTGTGTGTGAGATACAACTAATGCCATTAACTCTCCCTGCCACTTTCCAGGTCACTAATTCTTCAGCTCTGAGTTCATTGTGCCCAGACCGCAGTGCTGTCTCCATAACGAGGTTATTTCTGGGTTATTACCCTCCTCCGTGATGTGGCACCTGATGGGAGGCATGAAATCGATATAAATCAAAAACAGTTTGCAATGAACAAATTGAATTATTGGCTAATTTTTGTTCCCTTCTGTCCCTGAAATCTCCATATTTGTGTTAGGAGGGGGAGAAAAAAAGAGAGTTGAGAACGTTTCACCGTTTTTGTCTGGAATGGAGATGTGTGTGTTATTGCTTGTCACTGCATTTGTAGTGATGTTATGAGCATTTCACTCTGAATGCAGAACTTTGTCCTGCACGTGTTTAACCACTTAACTTCCTAAAACTTGAGTTCTTGTGATAATCTTTGCAGAGAGGAAAATGTTTCAGAGGAAGAAACATATTTTATACATTTCACATCCAAGAGGGCAGAAAATCACTGAGTTATGCTTTAAAATGTTTTTTTTTTTTTTTTTTTAAATTGCTTGTCTTAATTTAGTTTTTAGCAATATATTTTTTTTCTAAAAAAAAAAAAAATACTAATGGATTTAATTTTTCGCTCTTAAAATTTCTGCATTTTCCCTTTTTCAGGCCAGCCTTCTAACTTTAGAATTTACAGCAGGAGAAAACAAAATATTTTAGCGTTAAAGTGATGAACAAAGATTGATTAACAGAAAATATGAATATGGGTCAGTTTTAAGCGATGTTTTCACACACTGGTGGTTTGTCAAAAACATATTTGCATAGATCCCCATTGATTTATTTCATCTACAGAAAGGAGATCAAATAAAGTGAAGGTTTCCAAAAGTGAGCAGTGAGGGCCAGTCGAGGCCCTCAGAGTGAAATCGTCTGGAGCTCCACAATACGAAAGAGGCTTAAATTGGCTTTGCTTTCTTAGGACATAAATGCAGATATAAATTTTAACGAAACAATTAAAGAAGGAAATTTTTATAGGATGCCTTTTTAAAAAGATAGACTAAATAAAGTCTTTTTTTTTTTTATCAGCTATGTTTTTTGCATTTATTTCAATTTGTTCATAAATATTCAGTGACTCATTAAAGAGCAAATTTAGGATTATCCATTTATTACATTCGGCAAAAAAAAAATAAATAAATAAAAAAATAAATAATTTACCTTTTTTTTCAAAAGGAAAAACGACCCAAACGTGTTGTTGGTGAGAACACACACGATATCTGAACAAGTCTAATCTGAAATGGTTGGAGGTTTTTCATATACAAGCAAATCTCGAATTATATTTCAGTTTACAGAACCCTTTTCTACAAAAATCAAGCTTCTTTTTCTTATTATAATGCATTTTAGAAGGTCAAAAATTAAGCATTTTGTTTAAGCATTTCTCATTAAAAAAAAAACAAAAAACATCCAAACTTTTTGACTCTTCTGCATGTGAGTACTTTTAGCTTCAGCAGCAACGAACATCACCGAAATAAAAAAAACAAATACAAAAAGTCATATTTCTTTAACAATTGCAGCAGATCAAGATTTGACAACCAAATTGAGCTCTATGTCAGGGATCAACATTTTCATAAAGCAAAACATAAGAGAAAGGACAGGTTTCCTGAACAAGCCTAACTCAAACAAAGGCCTTTTGATGGAGCTCAACAGGCGATTTTTTTTTACTTGCATAACAACTTGCACTACAGTCAACATTGTCATTTCAATGGGGTCAATATCACTATCACAGTGTATATGTTCGGCCAGTACATTTTGGGGCTACATGTAAAAATTATACTTGCCAATAATTTATTCATTTGCTTTGCACTTTCTCTATCCTGAATCAACACACCTGATTAGAGCTAACATCATACTTGTAGTCAGGCATTCCATTATTTCTGAGTTATGGCAGTTTTTGTGTTTAAAATAAAAACACTTAAATCTATTATACATATTTGAAATTTTTCTGCAATACATTGAAAACCTTTTTTTTTTGTTTGTCAACGTTACGATACCATGAGAATCTCATGCAGACCGGTGCCTATTTGCAAGTCAAGAAAAATGTCATAATATGTTAATGAAGCCAAACAGGAGGTCAGATATGATAAAAATGTACATTTTCACTTGACATTCAATATATCAAAGTCAGCCTTTCGATAATGGCAGTGCAGTGAAGCAAAAGGCACGGACAGCGGTGCTCTTCTCTTTGGCTGCCACACCGTTCGCCACTGGAAGGTTTCTGTGAACCCCGCTGCCACTGCGCCATCCAACTGTGGGCTACATTACCTCTGGGGTGGTGGGGCGGTGAGATGGTGGGGCGCTGTGCTGAGCTTGCTGTTTCTGTTTGGGCGAGCAAACAGTTAGAGCCTGAAATAAAATACAGGACACAAAACGGCAATCTGTCCATTCAGACCAGACCCCCAACTCCACATAGATTATCGAGGCCAAAAAAGCAACAGGCAGGGCATTTGTAAAGCAGCTAGTGTTTAATATCTTTCTTCTATTTATTTTTTATTTGCATTTATGCTTTTAAGCTAATTTAATCAACTCAGATAAACAGAAAATCCCATTTCCAAGACGCAGGCAAGGGGAGCAGAAGAGAGGCTGGCAAAGAGGAAGCAGGTGACATTTGACTTTGCTGAATAAGCTCAAGGTGTGCCGCCTTCCAGGTTACAGGGGCTGAAAACGAGGTGGGGCGGGGGGAGTGGATGGAAGTTGTGGATTATGTACGCCATGGGTGTTAACGAGGGAAGGGATGTGCATTAAGAAAGAGCAAAGGGTGGGGGTTGTCAGGGTTTCAACCTGGCTCATTATATTCTGTCTCATTGGGAGGTGAAATGAGGCTTGCTGATGGCTCCGAGTGGAAGGTGCCGTCCTTGTCGAGGCGACTCGTGACAGCAAAGGCAAAACCTTTATCAAGTGCATTAGCGGTTCTCGAGCATTTCCTCACTGCTCACTGTTCCCTTTGAGTGGCGTCTAATGTCAGTGAAACGTTAAAAGGAAATGTCTTCGGCAGAAGTGTCGCAGTTAAAGATGGAATAAATGAACGGCAGAGGCTTATTTTAGGATAGAGAAGATCTCTTTATTTGTTAGACCAAATCGACAAGACAGGAGGTGAACATGAAAGTTTCTTTGATATACTGGAATTGGCTTCAGCAGACACAGGCAAACTACTAACAGCAAGGTTTCCCTGCTAGTGATTGGTCAGTACACTGACCTGACCTAAACCCTGTATGTATTATTGTCAAGTGGAAGACAAGAGACAACAGAGTCAACAATGAAGGAGAGCTGAAGGTCGATATCATGCACCCTGACCTTCCTTTCAACAGAAACCAAGCACTGGATATATCCATGTCACGCTGCATTGAAGCAGTAATTCATGGAAAAGGAGCCTCAACCAAACACTGAGTGTATAAACATGCTGTAGACATTCTTTTCAGTAGCAGAATTTCTTGTGTCATATTCAAATCATCTCAAAAATTGCATTTGTTTTTATTAAAGTTATAGTCATCAACAAGATCATTTGCTGCCTTTTGATTCCTTCTTTTTATATTCCCCTTAAAGGGGCGGTATTATGTCTCTTGTCCTCATCCAGCTCAGTGACCGGCTTAATTCATGCACGTGTGTAACATGTAGATGTGTACATGCAGCTTAACGACGCAGCACAACAGAGTGGAAAAACGTTCAACTTTTGTTGCCATCTGCTGTCCCAGAAAACATTCACATTTCGCTGCCGTTCTTTGCTTCCCATGTGCTGCTGTAAACTAGCTAACTCTGTGGGAGAGAGGCTTTTAGGTCAAAATGATACTTTGATTAATCTGCATTGTGTAACGCGTCAACATTTTCAGATTAATTGCATGCACTAACGTGGTAGAATTGACAGTAAATAAATTCTTTTAGAAAATGCTATAACGTTTGTCACTATTATAGAAGCTCAAGGAAGATGTACTATTGCTCCTCAATTATCCATCCATCCATTTTCTGTACACTCTTGTCCCTACTGGGGTCGGGAGGTGCTGGTGAACGTTTCGGATGAGAGGCGGGGTACAGCTTTTCATCATGTTATTCCCTCATCAAAAACATACCTGGAGTGTTGTCTTGATTCTTTCATGCATATTTGAGAAATCCTTTAATCTCCATGGCAACTATTTTGCTTAGCGAAACGCCTGGGTGGACCTAGCTCCGCCTTTGAGACTCAGCTCCTCATCAAAGCTGCAGTTTTCCTTCAGAGCTTGTATCTGTGATCTCATTCTTTTGGTCATGGCCCAAAGCTTGTGGCTGTAGGTCAGGGTAGGAATGTGGATGGGTTGGTATATTGAGAGCTTCACCTTTTGTCTCAGCTTTTTCTTCACCACAATAGACCAGTACAGCATCTGCTTCCCTGTAGACGCTGCACCAATCTGTCTGTCAATCTCCTGATCCTTTTGTCCCTCATTTGTGAACAAGATCCCAAGATAATTAAACTCCTCAAGTTGGGGCAGACCTGGAGAAGGCTCGCTACCCTTTTCCGGCTCAAGACCACTGCCTCGGATTCAGAGACACCAATCTTTATCATGTCCGCTTCACATTTGTTTGGAAACCTGTCCAGTAAAAGCTGTAGATCATGACCTGATTAAGCCAGTACGACCAGATCATCTGCAAAAAACAGAGAAGCAATCCTAAGGCCACCAAAATGGATCCCCTCAATGCCTTACCTGCCCCTAGAAATTCTGCCCACAAATGTTGTGAACAGAGTCAGTGACGAAGGGCAATTCTCACTGGAGTCCAATTCTCACTGGAAATGAGCCAAATTACTGCCAGCAACGCCAACCGGATTCTGACACCGGCCATACAAGAACCTAACAGCCCGTATCGAAGCCCCTGGTACCCCATACTTCCATAGTGCCTCCCACAGGACTCACTGGAGGACATGGTCAAACATCTTCTCCAAGGTCATAAAGCACATGTAGACTGGTTGAACTCCCATGCACCCTGCAGGACTCTGCTCAAGGTGTAGAACTGGCCCAGTGTTCCACAGCCAGGACAGGAAACATACACAGCTCTACATCCCAGAATACTTTTAGTACTACGGAGGGACGACATTTTTTCTGCTGGTATGGAGCAACCTTCCACATCAGCCTTATTTGGTCATACTCTATGGACATTAACATAACATGCGTGATTGCAGGTACATGTTTCAGGTGTGTAACATGTTAATATTTAGTTGTGCCCATGCAGCAAAGTGTTTCCTATCACCTTGCACTTTATGTTTATATGCCTCTAACCTTACGTGTTGCAGATTTGTGTGCCGGGGTGGGTGTGTGTGTATGTGTGTGAGTGAGAGCAGAGTGGTGCTGAGATGGCAGCTACTGAGGCTAATCCCTGTATGTGAGGGACGCGGCCCAGCCCCCAGTGTCACCCAGACACGCCAGGCCTGACGGAGGTGCATTCAGCCCGGCCGCTTAGTGTCACCCGTCCCCTGTCACTCAGCGCCATAATCACCCTTATGACTGACAGACAGGCCTTTTGCTTTGATGGTGCAGGGGATTTTAGAGGAGAGCCACAGAGCTGCAGTCAAGATCCACCACTTTGTGTGTGCATGCGTGCGTACATGCGTGTGTGCGTGTGTGGGTGGGAGAAAGGAACCAGGAGGGCTGCCTTCTTGTAGGAGTAAAATGATGATTTTGATCCAGCTTAATGATCAAGATGAAGGAGATGGCGCCAGAGATGGGGATGAAGATCACCTCGGTCGCACATTGAGCCAAAAGATGTGTCTTCTACAGGGATCAGTGGGGCAGCCACTCCGCTGAGGCAAAGCCAGAGGGACCAAAGGAGGCAGACGCACAAAGCAGCAGATTTACTCAGTGTGTGTGCTTGTCGGAGTGAGAGGAAACCAAAAGAGCCTGAGAGACCATAGCCATGTCACACACTTTCCATTTGAAGCGGGAAAATCTGAAATACACATGTAATCGCGCGATTATGATAATACACATCAAGTGTCATCTTAGTTGATGTTCGGCGTGTGACAGTGAGTCGTGTCTGAGTGCAGCGCTATCAACAGCAAGGTTGTTCAGAGAAATCCTGTCAGGCCTCTGACAGTTCAGATTCCTATTGACTCCCTGAATACACCCGCGTCCCTGCTGAGAGGGAGTGAGGACTAGGTGTGCACCACTCACTTCTGTTGGTGAGGAATTTTTATCAACTTTGTCAGCAGTCTAACTTGCTTTGGATTTTCTTTGTAGTGCTTCAACTTTTTCAGTTCCTTCCATACAGTTCAGTTATGTAGGGATTTGATGTGAAAGAACAACTAAAGCAATGGATAATTGTGAAGAGGATAGAAAAGGTTACATGATTTTCAATTTTATTTTTTACATAAATGTAAAAGGTGTGGGATTCATTAGTAGTAAGTCCTGTGAGATGCCTCTAAAAAGCAGGCTTCAGCTGGTTGGTTTATCTCCGTATGAAGCCAGATGTTCTGTTTGTTCAAGAACATTAGGAAACAAACAGCATCATGAAGAACAAGAACATGGAACACAGCAGCAAGGACGTAAATCCCATCTCATTATTGGGGGCGGGGGAATAAACAGGGACATTTTTTAAAAGTGATTTTGGGGAGGTTGGCAAAGTCACAGTGAAATATAACATAAAATGTGGTGTAAAAAGTTTTTAAACCACATATTTATTTAGTTTTTTTGTTTCTTTTCCCTTTTCATAAGGATATTATTTAAATACAAACGTTTCTTCAATGATTGTTTTTATTGGGGGAACAATTCTAGACTTTTCCCCCTAAACCCCTGTGGTCCGGACCACCCAAACCCCCCAGGATTTGTGCCTATGCACAGCAGGCAGGTCGGCAGGAACATAGAGAAGAAGTTTCATATGATATTACAACACTTTAAACGCATCACATCGCCCAGTTCAATGGTATCATCTTAAAATGCAAACGGTATGTGATGACAGATGGTCTGATGAGGCCAAATCTGAACTGTTTAGCCAATATCTCACAGCTGCTGCCCTTCTGCTCTCAATGAATTTCCCATAGAGGACAATAAATAATATTTTATATTATCTTATCTTATCTTAAGTTTTACAGAAAAAAACGTTAGCTTATCCAATTCTTCTTGCTATTTGAAAAAATAATGTCCAGTGGAAGTCAACCATCTTGGAGATGACTAAATTAGGATGCATTCACACCGGCCCTATTTAGTCAATTTTAATTTAACTCTAGTTTGTTTCCCTTGAAAGTCATTTGGGGAACTGTGAATGGACAACTGAACTCTGATGTGGACCCAAAATGGAAACTCTGGACTGCCTACAAACATCTGTCTCAGTTCGTTTGAGGTGAACTCTGAACCGGTTTTAATGCAAATTTAAATGCCAAGCAGACCAGAGACCACCACAAAACCTGGAATTAAACTGCAGCACAGGGCATTTTGGGTAAATACAATCAAAATAAGTCTATATCAAAAGTTAGAAGCCATATTCAGAGTCTTCTTCAGAGGTTTTCATGTTATTTATTTCAGTGCTGCTTGGTGTAGCACCCCCACAGGCTAGGGGGAAGAACAGGTTGCTCAAAGGGTTTGGCTCTTTTGACAGAGAACAGTGTGTATGTCAATCAAAACAGCTGAAATTGTAACAAATTTTAAAATTCTGGTCTCCAGTCAAGCTGAGTGTCTGGACTATAAAACAGCCTAAAAGGGATTTCACCAGTTAAAATTAAAAACAAACACTACACATATTTGAAACAATTGGCATGACAATAGGTGTCTATAATGATAGGTGGTAATTGTGACACCTAATCACATAGTTGGCCATCGTGTTTTTTTTACTGAAACAGACAATTAAAGACGGTGTAAGCCCTGGACACACACTCACATCCCCTCACTCTGGCTCTAACGCCAGCAAAAAAATCTTCTGGGATTCTCGCTCCCAAATATTTTTCTTTCCTTTTCCTCTTCTCTTTCCATTCGTGAACTCATGAGTTTTCTCTGATAGTGATCCTGTTAAATTAAGTGCCTGGGCTTTATCCGGAGCCCTCTCACCGTCACTCCTTTAATTTAGTCATTATAATTAACCATTAACTGGTGTCAGTTTCTGGGCCACTAACAGGCCCACTCAGTTCTGCTTGTCTGCATTATCACAGTTTGGGGGAGAAAGTAAATTATAATGAAGGGCTATATAGTCCAATTACTGATAAAAGCAGCCAAGTGCGCTCCTTGTAATTAGGTGCCAGTGTCCCTCCCTCCTTTTCTCTCTGACTTTCTTTCCCTCTTGGAGTGACATGTTTGAAAGGAATCTTTTGCCTAATAGCTATTTTTATTACAGTTAATCCTGCATTCTTAATCCAGCATATTCTCACAACAAAGACAGGAGATGTGTAATGTGTTCTCATCTGGAGAAAAAAAAAGAAAATCTCAATTATGTTGTTTCCATCTATGTGTTACTCAAAGTTAACACATAGATGGAAATATGGAGTGCAGTGAAACGTGAAACAAAGTGAGTCAAGTATTGGTATTAGGCAAAAAAAAGATAATAAAATAAGAGAAGTAGGTGCATTATTTTTTGGGAGTGGCGAAAGTGAGGGGGTTTAGTTGTCGGTGAAAGATTGTAGGACAGCGAGAGGAAACAGGCAGCAGAGACTCCTTCTGTTCCTGCTCTAATGGGATGGAGTTGAGCTGTCTCTTGTAGCTGGGTCATGTAGTTCTCTAGCAGAACGCTTTACAAGTCAGGGCTGGTAATTAAACTGTACGATCCAGACCCTTCCCTTTTCTGCTCTCCTCTCCTTTCCTCCCTCTTTCTCTCTCTCTCTTTTTCTTTCTCTCTTTTCCGTTCAGTTCACTCTCTGGTGCGTTCTCTGGACTTCTCTTGTCAGGTGAGACAACATGCTTTGGAAAAGCGTGAATTAATAGAGGCGATGAGTCGAGATGAGGAAAAAGAAGACTAAATTAAGGCACCCAGCGTGAGAATGGACAAGTAGTCTTTATTTAAAAGACTGGACACAAGTTCTTTTTAAATTTTGGTTTCTATGGTCATGAGCAAACTTAAGAGTTGAAGTATCATCGCTCTGGAGCTTAATTCTTAATGCCATCTCCTCCTTTGTTGACACACTGAGCCTTATTGACTCAGGATTTGTATTTTACCATTATAGGCTGAAATTACTTTTGATCTTCAATGCACCAGGAGGGAATATCTTTGAAATATTTAACATGTTTGTTTTGGTTTGTCTCAGTAAGATTCCTACATTAAATTAGCAAAATGCAGAAGCATTTGATAGACTATGTTTGTTGATTATCACTTTATCCATTCATTAATAGGTTAAATTTTCTACTGACCTTGTTGAGAACACTTGAGCCTGTTCAGGTAAACATCTGGTTTAAACAGAACCACCTTTAAAGGTAATATATACAACCTCACCAAACCAAAGAAGAAGAAAAGCAATCTGCATGAATGATCAATGGTTATGTTTCCATCCAATTGTCATGCAAATTATGAGTGTCCCTTTAAAATGGTAGAAATAATAATAATAATAATAATAATAATAATAATAATAATAATAATAATAATAATAATACAAAAAAATTGAATTAGGCATACTTCCATGTACAGGTTTGGAACTAAGCCCGTTAGGGTAAGCACAGCTTGATCATCAGATGTTGTCCTTATGCTTGGCTGTAATAAACAGGAAATAGAGTAACTAGCATGGAGCACATGTGTCAGAAAAATGGAGAGAGGTTTTCAGGAAGGTGTTGTTCTTGGCCAAGTGGTAGTTATTCTGACATGTCAAACAGCATTGGCAATATTTCATGTCACATTCAAGAGGACCGCATGACGTTCCTGAAATAGAGGGCAACAGCTGGAAAAACTTCACCTAACAACTCACCTGAAACTCAGGTTTGTCAGTTAAATGTTTGCTACCTCAGAACTTATTTGATCTTCCCTTTAGTCTAATATTAAAACCATAAACTGAGCATAAAAAAAAAAAGAGAAAAAAAAAAACAAACCAAAAACCACATCACATGATTCTGATCCAGGGCTGCACAGTGGCACAGTTGGTAGCACTGTTGCCTTGCAGCAAGGAGGTCCTGGGTTTGATTCCCAGCCCGGGTCTTTCTGCACGAAGTTTGCATGTTGCTCCCTGTGTATGGTGGCTTCCTCCCACTGTCTAAAAACATGACTGTCAGGATTCCAATTAACCATGTGTGTGCATGGTTGTTTGTCCTGTTTGTTTCTGTGTTGCCCTGCGACAGACTGGCGACCTGTCCAGGGTGACCCCGCCTCTCGCCCGGAACGCAGCTGGAGATAGACACCAGCAACTCCCGACCCCATTAGGGACAAGGGTGAACAGATAATGGATGGGTGTTTATAGAAACATGGTTAATGTGATGTTATTTTTCTTTATCTGCATTGTTTATTTATCTGATAGGCTTTAAGCCAGCAATGCCAGCAATTTTACACCAATAACTTCAAACCTGCCTCTAACTAATGGCTTCTGGTGAACAGAAACAGAAACACAGCAGATTTATTGTGTGTTGAGGACAGTTTGCTACCAAACAGCATGGAATGTGTTTTGCAGAAGGATAGTTTTCCAGGAGTTTTGGTGGCGACAGTCGATGGATTAAACGATGAATAAGTGATTTATTAGCTGCCGCTGTCATGCTGGTTAGATGGATTACTACAAGCCACCTCTGACCCCACTTACTAGCCCTGTGTCTCGACACAGAATTGTGTGTGTGTGTGTGTGGGTGTGTGTGTGTGTGTGTGTGTGTGTGTGCGTGTCTGCAGGGGTGTGTCTGCGTGTGTGTTTGAATGTGAGGAGGTTGGTGTGCTGGCCAGCTGTAATCTTGTGACAGGATGAGACTAGTTGATCAATGGCGTAATGAACACTGTATTTCATTGAGCCAATGAAGTGAGCGGTGCAGCCAGCAACGGCAGCAGGACCCCGTGTTTGTTTGTTGGGTTCAGGGAATGTTGTTTTTTTTTTCTTCAGATAAATTATATATGTGGGGAAAAAAAAGTGATGAACCGACACAATTATGGATTAAAAAAATAAAATATTTCATCTTTGCCACATGTTGACTCTGCTTTAGAGTTTGTTCTCATGACAACTGTCATTGGTGAATGATTGTTTTTAAAGGCCTGTATACCAGAAAAACCTAAACTTAGCAGCATCTAAGCTGCAAACAGTCACTCAGAGAATGTAGCCAGCCATGAACTGAAACTAAAAATATCATGAAGGATTTTATCAGTTTTTTTTAGGAACAAAATACCACAGACAAACATTTATTTATTTTTTATTATTTTTTTTGCCATTCATTGACATTTTAGTGGTGAGACAAAATGCTCTATTACAGTGTTTTCCAAAGAGGAGGCCACCGGGGGGCGCTGTGGGGGGCCTTAGAAAGTTGAATGGAAAATGAGAAAAAAGCACAAAAAAAAAAAAAAAACTTTCTTAAATTTTTTAATCTTAAAATTTTCATCATAGTTTTGATTTTTATTATTCCGTAAAAAAAAAAGCATGTGTACATTAAAATAAGTGCTCTAAATGCTATTTCTGATTAGCTGCCAGTCAAGTTCATCAAGGTTCTTTGCACCTCAAGCTAGCATAGCTAAGCAGAAATGGAAAAGTTTCTTACAAGAAAAAGACCAAAGGAACCGTCCAGCAGCCCTGCTGTGAAAAGCACTGCGCCGAAAAAACATAAGCTGTGGGAATAACATTAAGTTTGATGTGATTCATATAAAATATTTATTTTTTTCTCATAATCAACAGAGAAAATTGTGTTAAAAAAATACTATCTGGTAATAAAGTCATAATATATTTTCTGATAATAAAATTTTCCGCCACAGAACTCACAGTTGTTTAAAATGAGACATGATAAGGCAGCATTTATGCTCAATGAAAGTAATAACTATTGAGTAGTGAAAAAAAAACATTCAAAAAGTTGATGCTTCTTTACATATTTTATAGCATTGATTTGTGATTTGAGAAACACATTTCTCATTTTAAGTGAGCTTTTTGTATATAAACAGACTATTTGTTATATAAATAAATGTTTAATAATCTAAAACATTTTCAGTGTGATAAAGAAACAGCTAAATAAATCTATGGGGGCAAATAATGTGATACACAATGTGAACAATTGTCAAAGAACAAGGATAAGTGTCTTAAAACAAACCAGTTTTAGAAGACAAATAGGAGAAATCAGAGACAACAACAAATAAAAGTATTGCCAACTAAAAGTCCTGCATTACATCCTGACTTAGTCTATCCAAGTTTCTCCTGTTGTGTCCTGGTTTGATGAGCTTTTCAGTTAAATGAAAAACAAAAGAGATGCAGGGGATTTTCACACCTTGATGGCTGCTGACTGTTATGAGAGCTGCAATAAAGAAAAGTAATATGCTTTAAAGATTAAAGATGACTTTAATTGTCGACACCATGAAAAACGCGCTTTCCTGAGGATGTAATTGAATGTCCCCATTGCACTGAGGGAATTACAAATAGGTCATTTTATGTGTTGCTTTATTTTTGATTGAATCAGCTCTTAAGTGCTTGAGACAGGGAAATTAACAAATTTTTAGGGGCGCTGAGGAGTGTTGAGTGCCCAAGAATTGGAAGAGAGACAGAACAAGAGAGAGAAAAATGTTGGGGGAGGAAAAGAAAAAAAGAGACGGATGGAGGTAAGAGAGAGACGGGGTTGGAGGAGGGGAGACGATGACAGAGACAAATGCCTCTGCATTGACAGCTGTCCTCCATTTTCTCTCAGACAGACATACAAATGAGGACCACAAATCAAACAAATCCCTCCAAGATTAATCCTGGGCCCAGAAAGGCATGCTGGCAGGAATTGGCAGGGCTGTGGACTGATGGAAGCGGATGGACCTTTCGACTTTGATAAACTGTATCAATACCAAACACTTTAGGTTTGGCTATTAAATGATTTAACATTTGCTCATGGGAAGAATGAACGGGCCTTTGCTGATCAAACAGCTAGCATGACTGCCAAAGCAAAAGAATAAATTACATTTTAAAGAAAATGTATTTCACAGAAACAAGTACAGTCTGTGTTTTGTGAAGTTTGGCAATCATCTATCTGCCTTAGATATTAAAACAACCTCACAGCTTTCAGCATCTCACACAGTCACAGTCCAATCGATCAATACCAAGTAATACCAATTGCTAATCAGAAAACAGAAGCAGTATGGCGTGGCTCAAAACCTACACTGACAGGTCAGGCATACAGCATTATTCAAAATGTCAGCCAAGAGGCCAGCAGAGTGCCACAACACAGGAGAACCTCTACAAAATGCTTTGAGTCAATTTTTTATTTTTTTTTATTTTGCATTGCAATCACATGTCAGACCTATATGTAACCAATGTGCCCAATGTTGGGGCCCTGGGGTATTCTGCATTGAAGGGAAATGATCAGAATGCCTTTTAGATACAAAAACATAGTTTAAGCAGGAAAAGACCACAAATAATAACAACTGACAGAGACACTGTCTGTCAAAATAAAAATCTTAAGCTTCCAGTCATGTTCTCATCTAAAAGTCAGAGGTCATACTCATTTAAAATACTCAAACTACACAAGCAAAAGTACGTCCTAAATTAAACCAAGAATGATTATATTATAAAACCAATGTATGAAGTTTAGTATCGACTTTGACAGTCATTTTGATGCCTTGCCCATTTACATCCAGCCCACCTGTAGGTCGGTACAGTCAGCCAAGTCTGTGAAAGATTTCCTAACCTTCACACATGTCATAAAATTTGCACCGCCATGACCTTTCAGGGACTCACACAGTCACCGGTTCTTAAATGGAGAATCCAGCTGGGAAACTTTCAGCTTACTAAAAGAAAGCAGGAGCATAAGACCTGTCATGAGCAAATCAAAAATCCTAATGATCAATGTGTGTCTGACGGCCTCCTAACTCAGGCTGTCCGCTATCAGTTAAATGTCATTTATTTTTATATACAGCCAGAAGAGGCTCTTGAGACAGGATGTAGTGAACAGCTGACAGACTCCTTGTCATTTTCACCTTTTTTTTTAACCTTGAATTTGACAAACGAGCCTCATTGTAACACATTTTGCTGTATATGACTGTCATGTTCTACAAATTAGAACATGTGCTCTAATTATCTAATTATTAATCTAATTATTTTTTTGAAATTTTGTATGACATGACTATACAGAGATTCAAGAATAAAAATATTAAAATCACTTTGTAGTCGTTTTGCTACTTAGACAATCCCATGTAGGAGATGTACTTGAATGAACAAGTCCAGGCTGGCCTGGTCAGAGGGACTCCTCTAACTATCAGTGTGTTTTTGTCTGAAATGTTGCTAAATATAGCACGAAAGTCAAGTGAGTTGTCAACAGTGTGGTGAATATTGTTAACTGTAAACGTTCAGACCTGACCTGGTTGGCAGGTCTGTCAGTCAAACTTCTCACTGTGGAGCGCAAGAGGACAGAGTCTGATTTATAAATCTTTGCTGACGAAGATAAGATTATGGCACAAGATGGGATTCACATGTAAGTATCGGCCGATCACGATCCCCCAAACTTTCAGCACCCAGAAATCAACTGGTTGATAAATCTGTTGGCCAACAATTGTATCCTATATTATACTCCTATATATAATATAAAGAGCACTACCAGAGATGCAATAAGTTTGTAGCAGGTGTGTGAATGGCCTAATCATTGGACTGCTGATTGCAGCCAGTCAATCAGCCAGCCAGCTGATTGCAGAACTAGAGGGCCCCAAAACCAAATTTCATTTAGGGCCCCATGGAGGCTTGGGCTGGCCCTGGTTTCTATTATTCTAAGAGGGAAAAACTCAAGAAAATCATCAAGAGATTTTTTTTTTTTTTGACAAACATGACTGTGTATATTCCTTTTAGTGTCCATTGGTACTTTAAACGTGTCTTTATGTTTAGAAGTGATGTCTGTCATAGATTTTGGTTGTCAAAAATCAAAACAGTTTTGGTTGACTTTCAGTAAATATAATGATTTGATTAAACGAAAAAAAAAAAAAAAAATTCTAAACTTTAATAGATATCTCACTATGACCTAATCACATTGGAGCTAATGTTTGTTAAAATAGGTTGTTGATAGGATAAATCAACATAACTGTTAACTGGAGTTCTATATGTTCAGAAAGATTTTAGGGAAAGGTGATTCTGGTGATACATGAACACATAATTTCATAATTTCATCTGTACTTTGACATATCACAATCTACTTTTCCAGTCTGCAACTCAAACGTCACAGGCTTCTAGGCAACGTTTACTCTCTGTAACTCTCGATGAATGCCAGCGCTGAAGTAGAAGAAGTCTCATTAAGAGGCACTTATAGATTAACCGGGGTGTCACGCCAGGGGGAGAGTCGGTGGGTGTGAGGGTTTGTCTGCGAAAAGGCGGAGAAACAATGAGACTAAACCCCACTGTGTCTCCCATCTTCCCTCCCTCCACCGCTCCTCCAGCTCTTCTCTCCCCTCTCAAATGGATAATTCTGGTGATACTTGTGACAGGCCATGGTTTAGATTTTGATTTATGTTCTTCCAAAGCTAAAATCAAAGAATCCATCTAGTGCTATTTTATGGCAGTTGGGATGATGAATGGGCCAGTCTCCGGGCCAAAGCAAGCTGCTGTGTCTTTGCCCCGGATTTTAATTGCTAAAGTAGCCAGTCATTGCTCAAGATTCAAGACGCAATAAGAGGGAGTGGGACAATCCCCACCCCCACCCCCACCTCCACCCCTGTCTCCCCCCACACCCCTGCCTATCGAACTCTTTCCGTGTCATTCCACACCTCTGCCAGGCTGACTCATACGATCCCTCGTGTTTTCAGTAAATTGAGGCAATGGCTGCTTTGAAAGCAAATTTAATGTAGTTTACAAACTGCTGTTAAATCATTCATACGGTGGCCATAGGGATCTGCTGTTACAAGTATAACTAATGGCTCATGTAATTGGCCCAACTTTGAAGTGTAAATTCCGCATTTATATTTAATGCATGGGAATACGATCTTTCAGCAGAACGTCGGAAAACAGCTTGATCCTATGTTTTTTTTAACGTCACCATAACTTTAATTACTGTTCTATTTGTGATGTTGTTGTGGTCAACGTTGAGGGACTTACTTTACCTTTTTATGAGTCTGACAGTTTTTTAAAAATGTATTTCGTTTTTTTATTTATCTTTTTGACGTCCGCTCACGAAAATGAAGATCTACGGAGAAACGTTTTCGCAACACATTACCACACCTTGTAAAGCAGATATAGACATGTAAATAAAGTCAGACGCTAACTCATCTACTAATGGTGGAGTAGATGAGCACCGGAACACCTCCTGGTGTTCCGGTGCTGGTCGTCTCACTGAGGAGAGACACAGACAGACAGAAAAGTTGCAAAGACCTTCATTGCTTTTCAAACACCACCAGAATCAATGATGCAAATTAGAAAAACAAGCAGGCAATAAATTCTTTCACATCTGCAGAGCCTGGTGAGAATTTTTTAATAATTTTTAATAAAGCATAATTGTAGTTTGTACCACTGAATAATTTAATCGCATGTGAATATGGAGCAGAGAGGAAGGGGAGGAGGCTACACACATAAAAAACAAGCCGTCCTGTGAACATTTCTGAGTTATGTACCCGTCTTTCAGTTGTGTGTGTGCTCGTGTGTGTGTGTGTATGTGCCTTCACTCTATTTTCCTACAAGAAAGAGATAGTCTATTACTATAATATATGTGTATGTAGTGAAGCGAGTCTGTCAGAAAACTGTATCTGGAACATTAGCATTTTTTTTTTTACTGTGAAGACTTTTAGCATTTTTATATAGTTTTCTTAAAGCAGGAGTCTATATTTTCTTGATCAAAGTTCTGGCTTTCTTCTATTATGCTTTTAAAAAATTATTTTTTTTATTAACTTGAAAGAGGTTTAAGATTGAAATACATCAGATATAATCAAAACCCCTATAGAAGGAACATTAGATAGAATAAGAAGGCAGGAAATCAAAAGTTCGTTTAAACTGCTCTTTCCTTCTTTTTTGCTCTTTCTTGTTTTTTTTTAACATATGGATTTAGATATGAATTGTTTTAATATGTCAGATATTCTCTTCTTTCTCTGATGTGATAGTTAATTTGTGCTACTTATCGTTAAATAGACCCAAAACAAAGATGTGTGTAAAGCTAACAGCAGAAATGGCTCCAAGTCTTTCACCAAAGACAAAAATGAAATCTTACATCCGCTAAAATTTGATGCCGCTCTATTTTTGTCTACATTCTGTGAAGAAGGAAGTTGCGCTGAGTGCCTCCTTCAGAGATTTCCGCTTAGTTTACTTCAGCGGTTCTCAGTGCAGCGCCATCCCAGGTGAGAGAAGGAACACGTTTCTCAAATGTGTGGTTTGTTTGAAAACACAAGAAAAGATGCAACTTTCTTCCGGGTTATCAGGTGTGAAATCACCCTGACCTTTTGAATCTAACACATCTGGATCTGTATGTTTGAATGATTGACAGCAATAAAACTGCAACATTCCAGTTTTCACTCAATCAAGGTAGAAATTTCTGTGCATCATAATCCAGATTTTCTATCTGTATATTGATTCAGTCATTAAAATTATATTTTTGAACTTTACATCGCTATTTAAAAATGTTATGTTATTCCCTCATCAAAAATATATTTGGAGTGTTGCCTTAATTCCTCCATGAATGTTTGCAAAATCATCTAATCTCCATGGCAACCATTTCGCTGGTGCAAAACTCCTGGGTGAACATATCCCAGCATTCAAGATGTACCTTCTCCTTAGAGCTGCAGTTTCCCAGCTCCTGATCAGATCAGCCCTCTTCTCCACTCAGCTCCTTCAGACTAGCTAGCAGCAATTAGCAAACACCTGGTGGATCTGCACATATGCTGAACTTTTTATATGAACTACTTCTCACTGTAACGCTGGTAAAAAGGTTGTTAAAACGTTAATAGAGGAGTAATGTTGTGATAGCTTCCTGAGTTTCAGAAAGATCAGGAGGTTTTAAAGAGACAGAGGCCCAATTTAAGACATTCAATTAGAAATTAAAATTTATGTTAAGTTATATTTTATACATAAACGTGTTTATAGCAACTGAAGATAACATGGTTACTTTATTGTGCTATAAATTGACCCCTGGAAAATAGCATTAGCCCTTTAACCAAAATTGACTGGAATTCAACAATTTTGCAAATGGTGTCAAATGTTGCTTTTGAATGAAAAAGAAAAAAAAACCCAAAAAACAAATAACTGTACAGTCTGTCTTTTGTGAAAAACATATATTTGGTCATTAAAGAAAAAAATTTATTAAAATGATTGGACAATCATAATTGTGTTTTTAATTGTATTTTATCCTATTCCTTCCACATTTCCTGATTGTATGTATTAGCCTTTTTTCCCTACATCAGTTGTTGAATCAAATATATTTTTCATTCAGTTTCCCCACAACCAAGATGCCTGTGTAGTTCAAGCCTAAAGCCGTAGTAAAAAGACTGGTTCATGTTGTCATTTGGTGTCACCAACCTTCATCACACATCCGACAAAACCAGACGGTCCTCGTTTGTCAAAAACGTATTATCAGTTGAAAACCTCAGAAAATATCCAACCTGATGTTTGGTTGAGTAAAATTTCACTGGAGTGTGAATTTTCATCACTTTAAAATTAGAAATTAGAGCACAGAGTGTGCAGTAGACAACAATGTGAATATGGAAGCATGGTGCACCTGTGCACATGCCCCCCTGTTCTTTGACATGTATTGATATCAGCTGCACTAGCATGACGCCACCACTGTCAGCAGATCCAACACCTGAAACACAGGAACAGCTGAGGAGTGTGTGGATGCAGTTGAGGAGAAGAAAAGGAGGAGGAGTAAGAGCCTCAGGTGAAACACAAGCCTTCTCGTAATTTATAACCATGACATGGGAGCCAAGTTTCTCTAAATGAGGCATTCAGATAGCCAAACCAGTCATTTATCCTGATGATTAATACAAATGATATTCGTAATAATAAATATTGCTGCCTCGCAGTGCGTAAAGCAGCAGGAGGAGGAAAAGTGGGGCCGAGTGGAGGAGGGGGACGGCTCCACTGTTTATTGTGTGGCAATCACAAATGTGGTTTGCTCATCAGGTCGGGTAAAAGCAGCTGTTTCAAGAGAAATAACCGGATTGTCCTAAGAAAGAAGGTGAAAAACTGACAAATGGTTTTGCTAAAGAGGATTAAATGTGTTTTTGTACTTTCTTAAAGCCCAGAAGGAAGGAAAGAGAAGAAACACAGCAAGAAATTGAAATATAAGTTAAGCCTTGTCTACAACCCTGATTTAATAAAGCTAATGAAACTTTGTAAATTGATAGATAACAATATTTTAAAATGTATGTACATTTCAGTTAAACAGTTTATGTAAGTTTATAGGAAAATCTTGACACTGAAATAAAAATCTAAATCTAAATCTCTGCATTTCAAAAAAAATGTGAAAATTAAGGTCAGGGTATATCATTGAATAAGTTGATGTTTTTTGGTGCACATTTTTGTCTTTTGAGCTGGATGGATCATGCTCTTTTTATTTGAAGAAATAAAAGGAACATGTGTTTTTTGCTTGTCTGAAACAAACAAAAACACACCATCGTCCTCTGACTACTTCCTGTTGTCTTTGTGGTTTTCACCCATTGATCATGTGAACCCTGTGATGTAAAAAAAAATGTCTCCTTCGCAATTTTGCAAAATACATCTATTTTGATGTAAGTTTGAGTTACTTTTTTTAAATTTCAGCTCTCATTAAGTGAATTTATTTTCGTAATCTCAATTTGCAAAACTGAATGGTTATGAAAGATGAATTTATTTTAAGCCTTTTATACGACTTACTTGAGATGTCAGTACACTTAATTGATTTCCCTTTGGGATCAATACAATATTTTAGAATTTGAATTTGAAGGCTGCTGTATGTTGTGCAGTCAATCTGTCTTATAAATAAAGTTTACAGTCTAGAGAGATTATTGAGAGCCCAAATAAAAGCCATGTAAATAATGCTTGCATATGATTATTTAAGGCGTGTAAAAACCACAAACAACAGCTAATGTTTCCAGAAGTGATAGCCATGCAAACCAGCCTAGTCAAATCAAGTCAAAACATTGCTGCTGGCGCAATGTAGGAATTCTTGGTGGTAATGCCACATTGACCAATAACTGCAGCTGTCACTGCCGCTATGGTAACACTGATTGTACTTCACACGCTCTACGTAAATAATCAAATAATTCAAGAAAGTCAGTCGATGGAAGACATGATGAAGAGTCATAAATACAGTTAGCGACATATAGAAAAGTCTTGACAAGTGACAGATGAGTATATATCTTCTGCGGATCTGCTTCATCTTCTCCCACTCTTACATATTAAACTGTTGCTAACTCGCACATGAACTCCAACGCCCCCTCCCTCTCTCTCTTTCTCTCCCCCTGTTCTTGCCTGTCTTTAAAATAGTCATTTGACATTTCAAACTAGGTTTCACATTGATGAACGCATGGAAGCTGATGAGGTGAAGAAAATAGAACTACGCCTCTGGGAATCAAAATAAAGATGGAGATGAAGAAGAAAGAAGAAGACGGAGGGAGCCAGTGTAGGCTGATGTCAGAGGCTGATAAAGTTTATGCCTCCCTGTCATGGCGCTGAGAGTAAACAGGCAGCGCAGCCTAACATGACATCACTAAGTAGGTTAAGCATAGTCCCGCGTGGCCATCGATCATAACAGAATCTAGCATATTCTTGCCCCTGCTAGGAGGAGAGGTAAAAGTTTTTCACTGTGCCCACGATGACATTTAATTTTTCATATCTCCTCCGTAGTCCTGGAATGAATTTTGGCAGACCTGATGCAATTTAACAGCTTGGCAGTTTAAAATTGGGCAATGAATCACTGGGATTCGATGGGAGTCAGGCTGCTGCATAATATTTTTTTCCTGTGTCAAGCGCGCCGGGTACAGTGAAGTGTAGACGTTGGACGGTGAACCTTCACCTGCTTCAGGCCCCATTCCCAGGAGTTCACCTATTCTTAACTACAGCTTTGTCATGCACAGAGACCAGTGAGGATCTATTACAGGACCATCAGCGCCACTTCTTCCCCCGAGATGCTGCATTGTTTTTTCTACAGGATTAATTCCCAAAAAATGTCAATGTTGTGTAAATAAATAATTGCAATGATTTGCAATGAATCATAATCTCAGTTTTATTCACAGTGCAGCACAGTAAATATGTCCAATTTTAGAAAGTATCATAAAAAAGAAGGTACTTTTGAATTTCTTAGTAGCGGCACGTCTTCTGAACATTTGGACTCAGCCGTGCTCATCACTGAAAATCCTCCCTTGTTCTTTTAGCAACAGTATCTGGAAGCTAATGGTGCGTTCCAGTAAGCTGGGAATTCGGAGCTCTGAGCTGTGATTGACCATACCTGTCAAGTTGTGGATTTAAAAATAAGGAAAATTCCCCACCGGTCACTGAAAGCCGACCCACCGGAACAAAGGAGGTCCAGGATCTCTTACATTTAAAGACAGGTTTACATGAAATCTCATATAACTACCTATCTGGATCTGACAAACTACAATAAGCTGTTTATTGGTCAGTGTTGTTGGTCAACATGTGACATTGATTTCAGACACACGCTTACATGTAATCCTGGTAAGATAAAAATGTTTTCACCAGTGTTTTCTTACAACTGTTAATGTGAGGAGCGGCCATATTGAAACTCAAAGTCAACCTTATCATTCATCATGGGGGGTAGTCAGATTTCCCACTGGGAAATCCGACTTCAGCAGGTATTCAGGTTGATTTTTCTAACTGGGAAGTCTGAATTTCCCAGTTCCATGTACAACTGGAAGGTAGCGTATTACTTTTAAAGGGGAATGTTCTCATGTTTTCATCTGATGAGGGATTCTGTAGATGTTAAGCTGTACTAACTATTCTCTGCCTGAATTTTGGTTTTGTGACTCAAATGTCTTCAATTGGTGACAGATGGGAGAATGTATTATTCTAAAACCTTTCGGAGTTGATGGTTCCCTTCCAGACGTGTTACCTGCCCATCCGATATGGACTAAAGCATTCATATGCATTCAGATTATGAAATGTGCACTTATAACAGACTGGATGATTGTAGACTCTGCTAGGGGCAACGCAGCAACTTTTACTCTTCATTGAATTTGTGTTTTGATTTGTCTGACCACAGAAGGATTTTCTATTTCCCTCACTCGATTTTATGAGTTTTAGCCCTTAAAAGTAAATCTTACTTGTGTTATAGAGCTTTGACCTGCATTATGCAGTGCCGGCTGATGGCCCAGGAGATCATAATCATCCAATATTGACTTTTGGCCTCAACCTTACTCCAGAGAGATTTTCTCCAGAGCCAAATTTAAACAATTTTTTCAAATGTAGATGTTGACCTTCTGACCATATTGAGATATTCAAAGTCTTCCCTTAAAGGGCATTTTTCTGAAGTTATTCCACTGTTTTTCACAGCCTGAAATGAAGCCCATCTTTCTTCCTTTCCAGTACTCTCTCTTTATTCCTGCTCTTCTTACAGACCTGTTGCTAATTCACCTAGTTAGCTGTAATATGCTCCTCTTGCTGTTTCTTGTTTGTACCATTTACTTTTACAGCTTTTATTACTTCTGTCCCAGTGATTCTGCGATGTGCTCCTGCCATCAAATTGGAAAAGACCTCACATTTCAGGATGTTGCACTGTGAATAAAATATGGGTTTATGAGATGTGCAAATCCTTGCATTCAGGTTTTATTTACATTTTACACAGCTGTTTTGGTATATGGAGCTTTAATAACTTACTGACTTCAGACTTTCTACGAATGCGTTCAGTTTCTTTTTACTTTGAGACTTGTATGTTTGATAATTTGCTCATAAGGTGTCCAGCGTAAACATCCAACATGCTGACACTACAGAGCCACGTATGAGAGAAGTCAAGAAAGAAAACATATTTGTCTCAATAAGAGTTTGCTCGCAGTACAGTAACAGGCACTGTTTGGTAAAGCCCATCCGGACTCCTGGTCCATCATGGCGCCCTCTGACCCTCACACAAAGAGCACGGTGTACGATCGCACACCACTGCACGCATCCCAGAAGCTCTTTTGAGTCCGTAAAAGGCTCTTTGTGTGCTGTTAAAAGGTGAGGAGGTCCAGGGTGCTTGCACTGTATCTGATTTTTGACAAAGAGCATGCTGGGTAGAAATCAATAAAGCAGCAGTGATGGGCTGATGGGTCCCGCTGGTCCTCCTCCTCGAAGCTGAGCTGCACCCATAATCCTCCTCCTCTGCCTCCAAACACTTTCTTTTCTCTCCCCACCTCTTGCTCACTGTCACTACCTCCCAGAATGAAGCTACTCTCAGCATACCCCCCTGCACCCCAATCGCTTCTCGCCTGCCCCACCAGGCCAGATGAACCCAAATAAGCAAAGAATGGACTGACAATGCTTTTGACACCAGCCGTTTATTAGCCCCACTAAGGGAGAGAGTGTAAAGGAAAAGAAAAAAAAAAAACATCTGTAAGCGAGAGACAGAGGTGTGGAGGTAGGTTGGTAGAACTACAATTCTCCTCACCAGTGAGCTGCCTGGTGGAGTGGTGTGGTGTTTCTGTGATGACCAGCACAGTGCTCCTGTGGTGCAGTAACTCTCTGTTCAGCAGCCTGGAGCAGCCGCTTTTTCAGGGTCACTGTCGGGAAAATTAGTGTTTATTCTTGTAGAAAAAGGTTTTGATGAAGTGGTTTATTTATATGCTAAAGAATGTTGTACACATCTATAACCACTTTTCTATGTTTGTTTTATTCTTTGTGCAGCAGAAGTACCAGAAATTAAGAAAAAAACCGCAACACTCATCATATTAAATAAATAATGTCACACAAGCTTACCTTCAAACAGCGACAGACATGATCGAGGTTTGGGTCTTAAAGTCTTGTTTGCTGTGATAAGTTATGGAAGGACTTTGGTGTTTTATGTATTCCACGTTTAAAAACAATCCCAGTATTTGACAGACATGTTGAAGTACAAAGTGCTCGTGGATAGAGGATTAGATGTACTCTCCATGTTCCTGACATTATTGATTGTAATGATTTATTTGTATAGTTCTGTATGGGAGCATCATTTGTCAAACAATTTCAATGAGCTTCACTAAAACCTGGGGTCCACATTTTAAAATTTATGGTTAATTTCTTCAAATCCATTCATGGTCAAAATTAAATAAATAATATACACTATATATATATATATATATATATATATATATATATATATAGGCTATATTCCAGACATCCATCCGTTCTCTCCCATGTATCTGGGATCTTGTTACAGGGGCTGCAGTCCAAATGCTAACACACACACACACACACCCACACACTGTTAGCAAATGGTTGAGATTTTATTGTCAAGTGTAGGAATTTCTTACATTTTTTATGAACAATTCCTTCATTTCCCACAACTTTAAATTGTGGGATCTAGCCAGTTTCAAAAGTTAGTTGGGCACCTAACCCTATTTTCTGCGCACCTCTTATTGCAGCATATGCTGGTTACACAGACTCTCAAACATGTCAGCTTGATGTTGCATACAAAGAGTTCAATGTGAACACTGTTTTCCGCAAAGCAGTTCTCTCTGCAACTCTGAGCATAACGTTTGCCTTGAGGTCAACCTCCGTGGAATGAAGTACGACTGAGTATGTATGCCTCAAGCCTCTCCCCAAACACCTGGGCCAGTTCCCCGGGGAAATCCACGCTATTCCCAGGCCAGTTGAGAGACATAGTCCCTCTAGCAGTCTTGGGGGTCCTGGATCTTCATCAATGGTTGATCAATTCATCCAATTGCCCAACCTCAGACTGTAGCAGCATGAATGTAGAACTAAAGGAGCTACAGTTTACAGACACCTGTTCCGACACAAGCACAAGAAGTGACACCTTTCGTCTGAGTTAGTGTTTGTTTGAACTCTATGAATTGAATGATGAAGTTGCTTCACGCTCAGGAAAGTCATTGAAAAGTGTTCCATTTCAACTTTAACTACATAAAAATAGCAGCGTTTTTTTTTTTTTGTTTGTTTGTTTTGTTTTGAATTGCTGAATATGAGACCACTTTTCAAACTGTAACTGTTTGGGCAAGGTGATAAATATGAATAGAGTGGTACTACCAAGACTGAGAGCCAGAGCTAATTTCTAACACTCATTGGTGCATCTGGTTCAGGCTGAAAGGCTCGCCTGCCTCGACATACACACCCCAGTCCACCCACAGTCCCTGCTCTAGACATGTATTAGTCATTATTACACATAATAATGGCTTTTAGAAGTCACTGTTTGACTCTTTGGTTGTGTGAATAATTCAAACAGAGAGGCAATGGTGGAGAGGGGGAGGCTTTAAAGAGGAACACAGCTCCAGTCAGGTGGGCCTCGTACCTGAGATGGCAGGCGACAGATGAAGCATTTTGTCTGCATTATTTAGTTGATTCTGTTCAACTTTTTACCGCTGCCACAATGTCTGCATTCCTCTGTTATTCTCCGTCCACCCGCTTAACGCCGCTTTCGCTCTTCAATCCCAGTCCAACACTCCCATCTCCACACACCGTCACATTCGGTTCAAGCGGCGTTAATTATGGTCGCACAAGCTGTTAAGTTGTCGTCTGACAATTAACAAAGTCAAGCTCCAACCCCGGCACTGCCACTTACTTTTCCGAGGAGAAAACGAAGTCGGAGCTGTAGTGTATGCATGCGTGTGTGCGGGTGCGTGCGTGTGTCTGAAAAAAATCTGGTTTGTGACAGCAATTGTTAGCACCAACAGTAGGGCTCTAAAAATTACAGGGGTCTATTCGTTCACATTTCGCTCAGTCGCGGCATGTGAACAGACAACATGAATAAACCTAATTTTGTGAAATGTCTCCCCTAATTAATTTCAAGAAGGCAGCAGTTGGCTTTGAATGAGAACAGGATGTGGATGCTCATCATCATCATACTTGTCTTCAGACGTTGAGCCGCACAAAGAGCCAAGTGAACAGTTGCAGATATTTGAGCGTTGCCTGTCAACTCTGCTGGAGAAGCATTCTGACGTGGGTCTTGGCCGCATGACTGACAGCGTGCGTCCATGCACAAACACACAGCACCTCAGAAAATGGTGGACATATACAACCTGGATCAGAGGATCCTGTCTGTACCGTCACTGTCGATTTGTGGATGCAGCGATCAATGCTGCGTGTTTTCAGTGTGATCTGTCATGATTACAGGCATGTGAAACTGTTTCAGGGTTGAAAGTGGGGAAAAAAGGGTTTTCTGATATTTTCAACTGACAGTAGACGTTTGCTAATCTTGTCTGCACCTGTGATTTCTAACACCCTACAACAAAAAACCTCAGAAACAATGAAATACATGAAAAATGGGGTCATAGTCCAGTCAGAACAACTGTCGACATTTCAAACATCTGACCCAGACTGTCCTCAGATGAGATAAATTGTTTAGGATGATCAGGAATAATCTTGGAAACCTCAAGGCTGCTTGAGCACCAGCATCACTGTATGTAGTGAAGGGATTAGTGGGGTTATACACTGAGAAAAAGCCCTTGCACTAAAGCTAACACCTTAAAACTGACCAGTTACCCTCATAAAGGAGCAAAAGATTGAGTTTGTCCTCCATAATAAGAATTCAGTCTGAAAGCATCACCTCGACTTCCCCAAACATAAAAACACTGGGCTAGCTCTAACAACTCTGACTCTATCCAACCAGAGTTAGGCAAGGACCTTGTGGTTGAGGTCCACGTTAACTGTTTTTTAAAAAGCGAAACCCTCAAGTGAACTAAGAAACTTTTTTTCAGAAACTGAAGAAGTCATGTCAAATTATTCCTTTCCATCAAACTTTTCTAACACAATACTTCAAAATGCACATAAACAAATGATGGATACACACAGACTTACAGGAGACAGATGAAGAAAAGTCCAGAAGCAAGAAGTTCTGTTTTGATTACCCTCAAAAATCTTCTCATATAACTTTTGCTTGCCACACTTTGTTTTTGTCCAAAATTTGTTAAGAGTTTTATTAAAGTTCTGTTTTCTTTTCACCCAGCACGATATCCAGTTTAGACTGGATATTCTGTTCATTGACCCGTGCAATGAACAGAACCAGAACCAGAACCAAGATCCTTCCACTCTAAGCGGCTCGCGGTGCAGAGAGAAACATGCCAGCTCTGTCCAAACAACAGGCAGCTTCCCACAGAATAAATTAATCTTCAGCTCCAGGATTCTGAAACTTTAGTTCCCAAATTTATTGTTCAACTTTTATGTGTTTCTCTGCTTTAACAGACCTGGTGTATTGCAGGTTCTCTGTAGAACCTGACTGTTCTCCTGATTGGTTAATTTAGCTGTTAGAAATGAATTACTACTTGATTTATGACACATAAACACTATTTAATAATCTGTGTGGCTAAGATGACCATTAAGTGTATGTGATTTCTTTAGAGTTTTGTTTTATGTTGGCACTGTTTATTTTTCCTTATTTTTCCTCTTCTATTTATGTCCTCTGCTTGCCTTTTGTGACTCTGCGTGCGTGTGTGTGTAGGCGTGTGTGTGTGTGTGTATGCGTGTGTGTGTCACCATCACTCCCAGAGATGCTACTTGGAAAAGACACATTTCCTCACGACTCAGCGGGACCGCCAATCAGGGATCCGGCGCCGGTATGAGTAGTCACGATTCAGAGAGACGTCAAGCAGCCAGTCCGGTTTGTCGCCTCATCTCCCCTCCTTACTGTTACTTTGTAAAATCACATTATTCTAATGAGAATGAGAGTGGAAAGGCTGTGACAGGGCAACGAAATAGATGGGCTGTGCGTCAAAAGGACTCAAATTTTATTCCTCCACTCTCTTTTTGAACTTGAGCTGAGTTGGGCCGGGGGTTGGGGTGAGGAGAAGAAGAAGAAGAAGGAGAGAGCTATATGATTTGTTTTCCTCTGTAGCCATGTCATTATTCAGTTCATTTCACTTTCAGACAGTTTTACTCTCGCAGCTCTAAATCACCACACAAATATTCCGTAACAAACTAATAGACAGGAGAGAAACAAAGACAAAAAAACAAAAAAAACAAAAAACATTTAGGTAGATTTTGGTAGGTTACATTTAACTGGGGGAGAGAAACAAGAAATAGCACATCCAACTGGACAGGTTGCTGACTCTGCTGTCTTGGAGATGTTCACCTTGTTCCAGATTGATTCCTGAACAGACAGGCCCTCTTGTGCAGCCAAATTCAGCCTGGAGAGCTCATGGTGTCATCCCATCATAAATGATTGATATATATCAGCCGAGCTTTTCTCCATCATCTTTCCAGTTAAATTTCACTACAGTTGCTCTGCTTCATAAAACTCTTATCTAGTCTGAAAACTGACCAGACGATGTTGTTGTAAAAACTCCTCCTGAGCTCCTTATCATTGCCTACAGTGGATGCTGAAAGTATTCACAGCGCTTCACTT
>CAEGAD010079940.1:0-61391 GCA_903067055.1 Poeciliopsis paucimaculata | reverse complement strand
ATTGTGAACTATATATAATTTTACACACAGTTTGTATGTATAATTGATTTTCCATCCACTAAGCTTCAATTAGTATGTCTGGATACAGCATACTGTGAAGAAACAGCTTATTATAGCAATTATCTTTTGTGACTTTATCTGTCAAGTGAGCAGTAGTGTGGGCCACAACATGGCAATAATATAATGTTTCTTTATATATGTTAAAAAATATGTATTTAAAAATATTTGTCTTATATAATTTTCCGATTTTCTGAGAAACTGATATTTTAAGGTTTCATTCACTGTAAGCCATAATCATCGAAATGTACGAAAATAAGTGCTGGTAATATAACACTTTGCTTGTAATGAATCGATATAAAGTCTGAGTTTCACTAAACATAATTAGCCTACTGAAAAAACAAAGCAACCGTTGACAGTTCAGTTTACTGTCACGAGGAACGTGTGATATAAAATGGTGGATTTTGGCGTCATGCTGTTGCATGTTTGTGCCTCTTACCTCTAAATTCTCCAGCCGACCCTTCAGGGTCTGCATGGTTTTGCCCAGTTGGTCTATAGTCTCTCCGGGGTCCCGGGGCAGGTCTCCCATGGTGTTCTTCCCGTACTCCTTCCTTCTGGAGCCCTGACCCCGGGACTTACCCTGCGCCATCTCATCGGCTGCCGCCTCGCAGCGCGCCAGCTTGGAGTTGAGCTCTTTAATGGTTCCCTGTTGGCTCACGATGGTCTCCTTCTGCTGCAGGATCGTCTCCCGAAGCTGGATGATGGTGTTGCGCAGCTCGTCCTCCACGGGGCTGCTGCTCTGGACGCGGTTGCCCGTAGGGCCATACCCGCAGCCGGGCTCCGCGCCCGGGGGGATCGCGTTACACACGAACCGACTACCTGTTACATCTTGGCTGCTCACCATGCGCCCGCTGACCAGGTACAAAAGTCCAAAAACTAAAGCCAGCATCTTGGATGAAATGGGAATTACTAATCCCTTTAGGAACAGAAAAGCAGAAATGTTTCACCAAATAATCACCTGAAATTATGTAATAAACTTTTTTACACCGATTTTATGAATGTACTATAAAAAAATGAACACATCCAAAGTTTTATGGGGGGAAAAAAAACGCCTAAAATTTATGAAGCGATCTGGATAAAAAAAAAAAAAAATCCGCAGTGAAACTCCATAGTATTACTTGTCCATCAACCACATGGTCGGTCCGCTATAATATACACACACACACAAAGACAACCAAATCTTCCAGCATTTAAAACTCGGTGAATTCAGATTTTATAAGTCTAGTCCAGAGAGAAAAAAAAAAAAAAAGAACGACAGAAAGAAAGAAAAAACAAAGTTGAACCCTGTTGGGTTTGGTATCTCCAGCAATACAATCCTCAGAAGGTCTCAGAGAACTCAGCGGTGCCTGTCTTTCCTCTCCGCTCCGTTGACTTGTCAGTGAGCGGTGCTGAAGAGACAGCGGCGGCGCTCAGCAGATTATTATAGGGGAGGTGCGCACTGGCGCTTCCGCTCATCACTTCGTGCGCTCCGGTTATTCAGCCTCAGCCTGCGTCATCCGCCGAATCCCAGCGGATCCAAGTCATGCCATGACATGCTTTGAGTACATCTCATTGACTATACGTAAGTTCTTTAGATATGTGCTGAAGATGGCAGATGTCAAAGAAAAAGAGGACTTCACAAGGCTCTCTCTCTCTCTCTCTCTCTCTCTCTCCCAGCGTTCCTCCGTTTATTCACGGTAACAGCTTGACTGAAGAAAAGTGTCTCTTCCTTTATTTGGTCGCCTTAAAGTATACAAAGTTTCACATGGAACATGTTTAATTCCTTCTCCCGGCACCTTTGAACATTTTAGGCTGTAAAACAATATGATGAAACTTAATGCTAACTGACTGGGGAATGTGAGAATCAGTCAGAATATGAAGATCGGTGGTGAAATTTTGAAAGAGCTTCAGAGATCCCCAGCTCTGAAAGGCATTTCCACCCCATTCACACCTCTGTGGTAGCAGAATGGTGATGGCAGCATCATGCTGTGGGTATGCCTTCTTCAGCGCAGTGAAAACTGGAGAATTGCTGGTAAGACGGATGGAGTTAAACATGAGGCGACACTGGGAAAGAAACGTGCTTGAGGCTGGGAAAGAACTGAGACTGGGATTGAGGCTCGCTTTAGAGAAGGACAGCAATCCTAAATATAGCAGAAACATTAGAATGGCTTAGTCAAAATGAAGAAACTATAAAATCTTTTCTGTGGCATGTTTCATCATTGAGCTTCACAGATCCTCTCCCTCCACTCTGACTGAGTTGAAGCTGTTTTGCAAAGAAGTGGCTCGAAGGGCAAAGCTGTTGGAGACTTGAAAAGACTTGTAGCAAAATGAGGTTATGTAAAGTACTTACTCTGGGGAATAAGTGCAAATGGCCACTTGTAGTTATAAATTAAAACTGTCACATTCCACTTCACAATTACACAGTTCTTTGGATTCTCAATAAGCAAAATCTGCTGGACAGAATACCACATTGTTTTAACTAAAGCTCTAACTCGGTCTGGTGATCCACTGAGTTAAACCAAATTATCCATTGGCCAAAATATACAGGTTAAGACTGGAAATGGTAGCGTTATGCAACTTTTGATTTGAAGAAAACACTTTTTTGTTATTCTGGTGTCAATTTGGGGCTGAGGTTAATAATTTTTCATTTAAATAACAATTTTACCCTGCCCTTTTCACATTACTAAAAGAAAATTATATGCTCACTTTAACAGAAAACAATGTTTTCAGTGAAAAATATGTCAGTGTTGTTTGATTGTGGTTCAGTTTTTGTCCAAGGAGGATGAAATCTGAAAGGAAAAATAAAAGCAGTTTTGAGAGAATCCTTTTGTGCCTGTCTTCATCTGTCAGGGAAGTTATTCTGTCACAAACAGAAAATTGAACAGGTAAAAAAAAAGTGACTTGCTCAGTTTGCTCAATCTGTCAGCCGCAGACCAAGTAGACCTCATGTTACCATCTATCTTTCACCCCAGTATCCTACGTTTGTGTGGAGACATGTCAAACTCTGAAAACTATGGTCTCCAATTCTTTTCTCAAGCTGGGATCATTTCCCCTCATATCCGGGAGAAATCCCTCCGTAGTGCCAGCGCATGCAATGTACACGATGATCAGACGGCATCCTAACAACGCATTTCGTAAATCTGCAAGCAAATATTTGACAGTGACAGATGAAGCCATTAGCCTCTTTCACAATGAAGGGCATCATAGCGACTTTTGATTTGAGCTCCAGTCATGTTTTCTAAAACTGAGACAAGGCAGCGGCTGTCTGTCAGAAATCTTTCACGAACTGTGGAGTGTGGAAAAAATTTCAAAGTGAGATGCTCTCTTCATTCAGAGAATGAACCGAGCTAGGCACAGCTGTCATGTAGCGCAGAGACATATTTTCGCTCCCGAAACAGCCTCATCAATCTTTATTTCCTCAATATATTTCTTTAAAACCTGGAGCCTTGCGACTGCGACAGCCCTTGACTTGTTGTGCAAAATTACCACGCTGCCCATCAAGGCCCATCATATCAAAATCTCCTCACAGAGCCTTAGCAGCTAAATGTCAGCTGGCATTAATACACAGCCAGCGTACAAAGGGGGTGGAAAGAGTCCGACCTGACAGGCAATGGCTGTTGAAGTCACTACCAGGGAAAATAGCTTCGGATGTGGTAGGACTCATGGGAGCAGTGGCAGACGTTCACCATGGTAACCTTATCCTAGACTCTCCCCCTTTTTCCCAGTTACCCTCAAATCCAGCACGCCCCGCCTCGGTGAGGAAGAAGTAACTGGCAGAGGTGAAGAGGGAGACGTGCTGAAGACGGAGCAGAGATGACAACTTTCACTTCAAAGTTGATGGGATAAAGTTATTTCCTTTCATGTTGCAACTGGTGAGCGTGGGGAGGGGGAACTTTACTTTCTTAAGCGCTTCAGGGAGGTTTAGGATGTCAGCGGGGATTGAACTCTTATCCCACATTGAGTTTCAACTATCCAAATTAATACGTATCAAAACTGGGTTGGTTTGGTGTTTTCTCCTCTTATAGGTTCTGGCATTGATTCCCACAGTCTCCAGACGAATAGAGCTGCAGTAATGGAGTGTAACTCAATAGAAATAAAATATTACATATTTTAGAATCCCGTTGAGAGTCTGAGAAAGTAAGAATTTATGGTTTTCAGACAGTAAAGTATCTGAATCAATGGAAATGAACACACACCACAAAGAAAACATGAAGAAAAAATCAATTATGGTGAAAATGCTAAATGACCTGAACTTGTATGAAGCTTTATCAGGTCCAGAAGACCCCAAAGCGCTCTGCACTAGATTCAATCACTCACCTATTTACACACGCTGATGGAGGGAAGCTACATTGTAGCTACGGCTGCCCTAGGGCTGCCATGCACCAGTGCCATTGGGACCTCTGACCACCAGCAGCTGATAAAGCAGATGAAGTGTTTTGCCCAAGGACACAATGACAGAGAAAGACAGAGCAGGAGCTCAAACTGACCACCCACCAATTAAACGATGAATTCCTACTTGCCTTGCCACCATTGTCCCCATCATGATGAGAACCAGTAGTCATAACATTGACAAAGTTCCTGAAAAAAAAGATCACTTAAAAATGATCAAAGAGGTAATAAATAAATACAGAAAAATAGCTTAAAAATATAGAAATAAAAACAAAAAATTGTCTTACAGTTATACTATGGTTTAGCTTTTAGCTTTTTTTTTTTTTTTAATTTCATCTACTTTCTAAAACTTTTTTCTACAAAAAATAATTGTCTAAATATTTGTTGCAAGGCCAATAATCGAGAGAAAAATCTCACATCAAAATTTTAGTACATCAGTTTGAGTCTGCAGTAGATTTACTAATGAACACAAAAATAAAGATGCCTGCCTTAACTGCAGTCGGTTGCAGCTAATTTAACCTCCCTGGTACAGCTTGGTCTGAAACAGATCCGTGTTGACATGCATAAGTGTCCAGCTGGGTAGCCACAAGTTAAAGTTTCATTCACTAAATCACAACTTATGGTTTCAGTCGGCTTCTCTGAAGTAGAAAATATCTTGCCTTAAAAGAAAGCATTTGGTTTATTTTCACCTCAAGAAAGTAATCAAATCTTTCTGTTTTTCCCGACATACAGGCCTTTAGGCAAAAACTGTTAAGAAACCAGGTGATAAATACCGGGAGGAGGAACAGAAGAGGGAAGCAGGTGAATTAAATTAATGAGAAACATGGAGGTGTGCTCTTTGATCACAGGGGAAGAAGTGATGAGAAGGATGAAAAGGTTCAAAACAAACACAAAAATTAATCAAATAAATCTATAAACTAAACAGAAGGGGAACATGGATTGAAAATGCAATAACTGCAAACGGATAAAAATGTGAATCAAACAAATACAACCTAGATGTCATAATACTGGCTACTGTGTCCCACTTGAGCTGAATACACAAAGCTCCTGTTCTGCTGAAATCAATTATTGCTGCATTACATTTGCTCAAATAAAAGGTCCCACATTCGTGGGTATTTATGTTCTTCTAAGAAGTTATTTATCTGCAATGATGCACTGCAGTTTAGAAGTCCACTGAATCCTCCTGAAGCTCCTGTGAGTCAATTTGAAATTTCCCCAAAGGGATTTTCTCAACTTCCACATCTCTCCTTGCCATCCATCACTCATGTATCATGAGAGAATGAAGATAGGTGAAAATGAAAGTGCTTGACTTTGACTGCTGAAGTTTGCTACAAGGTCTGAGGAAAGTAAATTATTTATAAAGTTCTAAATTTCCATCTGCCTTTCCCCAACAAATTTTGCAATACACAAGCTTTATATTTCCTTATTGGTTCCAGGGTCACCCAAGCAAATATACCTAAAAAAGTGTGATCTCCGGTGGTTTTGCTGATGCAGTGGCATCAGCAAAAAATGAAGGTGCAGCTCTAAGCACTTGTTGCTTCTGGCAGCATTGCCTCAGAGATGAAAAAACCTTAAGGAGCATCGACGCACACACAAACTCATCATGTGTACTCCGTCTCACTCTCTGCTTTTAGTTGCACCTGTTGAGTGTGACATGAGTGCGATGGATGGCGAACACACAGGAGCTCTCACAGGAGCCACGCTCAGGCTGCATGACACAGTCCAACGGCTGTCAGATCACTCAGTCGGTCACATTGTTCAAAACAATGATTCTGTCTTCCTCTGTTCCTGCCGCCAACTCTTTCCCCTGATTCGGAGCCACCTGCTGCTGGCTACCTCCAGCAGCATGACTGAGGCCAGTGGTCCTGTGAATCAGAGTCCATCACGGCTGCCAGCTGCCTGCAGAGATCTTTCACGAACAAGGTGCCCAGTGTATTCATGCTCACAAACACGGACTCACATGTAAATGGAAGGATTAGCAGAGAAGATATGATTAGTGGAATTACAAAATAAGCAACATTTTGTGAAATGAGCTTCAGAAAGACTTCCATTTTATGTGCCTCACGTCAAAAAGAGACAGAAGATGACAATGTGAAATGCATTTGGCTGATGTGAAATATAAAATAAATGAAAGGAGGAAGAACGCCTGGTGTACTCACATAATGTGTCATACTTGTCAGACTAATGCACCTGTGACTGTGTGAGGGCCCGCCACCCCCTTTTAAATCTTTGCTCAGAACCCTCAGCACAGAGCATTTCATAACCTGGCACATCTGCCAACAGTGGTGTCGCTTGAGGATATCTTTGCAGGGGAATAATTCTGTTTCCTACACGCTTCCTGCTGCTGCTGCTGCTTCACTTATTGAATGACTTCATTCATTTCACACATCAGCTGTTGCCTGCTTATGCCACAACAACAAAGAGGAATATTGTGGGCCGATCTGTCAGATTTACTCATACTCGGCAATATGTTGCTGACTGTTTTAATGTTTTGCAGCAAATCCATTTGATTGCGCCTTGTGCATAGCTGTAACCATATGTTTAGGTTGTGTTTTTTCTTGCTCTACTAAGTGTGTTTAGTTGCTGATGATTCTTGGATGTCTGAATTTTGCTCCTATACTTTTACCTTCCCCCAAACCGATCTGGACAATGCTGGGCAGGTTTGCAGTACATAATAATTTGATGTACTGAGCTAAATTATTGACTTAACAGTCCTTTGCATTTACCGGCAGTTTCTTGGAATGTCACTTTATAGAGATATAGTACCGATGTTACACTTTTCTAAAGAAAAATCATTGTATGCAAGCATTTTCTGTATTTACATACTCATAGTGAGAAGTATAGTATTTACAAAATGTTGTATGATATTTTTTGTAAAAAAAAGAATACAACCCTGGTTTGAGGTTTGCAAATAGTTCTTTACTTTACTATTTGATTCCAATCTACAACACAATCAGTGATAACAATTTGGGAAAGTGTAAAAAACGTCAAATATATTTGTCTGTATATTTATCTAAATTATGTTTTGAAGTAGGATTTGGCTTCCTGTGAAATATAATCTCTTTTTAAAAACATATCTATGTTATCTCCTATTCTTTTTTGGAGATGTAATTATAAAAAGAAAAACTATAAAGCCAGTACTATCTATGTAAACCAAATCATGAGCAGACCTCTCAAGGCACCCTGTTTTTGTCTTATTGAAGCGTGGTTTCGTAACACCGACGTGCATCCTGCTCATGAAAGGCTTTTTAAACGAGCTGGTGGAGGAGGATATGGCGTAGAAAAATAGACATGTTAATCTCTGCTCCCTGCTAATTCAATCCCATGTAGAACATCCAAGAGAAATCAGGTAATTATTTCAGCTTCTCTTTATCTTTGTTGGTCTTTTATTCAGGGTTTTGCTCTAGAATGTGTTGCAGATTTCTTCTGCAAAAAAAAAAAAAAACGGTAGCAAGGACTGATTGACTTTCTCATGAGCCTGCCATTTCCTTTGATGTGAAGTGTGGCATTGAACCAGAGGTGATAGAGAGATTCATCCAGTTCAAATTGAAAAGAACTTAATTTATGTCTGTCTAGAGAATACTATAAAACTGTTCAAGTGATTACTTTGGAAAAAAAAGAGCGTGGGGAAGGTTGTTGATCGTGTATAAACTTATCTTGAGCTCACGACAGAGGCATGACATGAAAATTGGGACCACTGCATCCTTCATTACCACCCAGTTTACATTAAAACAGATCTTTAATGGTTCTAAAAAGTTCACTGATTGCACTTATTTGATCAGGAGCATATGGTCCTTGTACTAACACTCTGTACTCCTGTCAAGCTCTGAGAATTGCATCATGCAAAACAGTAATAATTTCCACCTGTACTGCAGTGCCTAATGACTCTATTTGTAAATGAAAACAAACAGGGAGCTGTGCAGGTTGCAATTATGTAATCCACACGCTGCTATAGGGAATGGCCGCCCACCAATGCCACATGGTTCTCCATGGACGCCGGGCCGTAAGACATGAGCCTGCGTCAGTCTGTTTAGTTTGTGCTCTGATATATATGTGTGTACCCTCAAGTCTATTTTTTAAAGATAAATTTAAAGACAAAGAGACACCTTCGATGTTAAATATTAAAAATACATTCTTGCTTGTGTGCACAACCATCACAGTTATTGTTAGCTGCAAAATAACTTTTATCCCTTTCTTTAGTTTGTGCTCTGCAAGGTTTAGAAGGATTCACATGTCGTCTGGTTCCCAACCCTTGGAGAACTGCTGGCCTCGTCTCGCAGCTTTGTGATCAGAAAAACAACTCGGTCTGCAGGAAAACAGTTAACCTTCAAAACAAGAGCAGTCCATCCTCATGAGTCTGGAACCTCTACTCCTGCAACAGAATAAAAGTAGTTTTTAATCAAACGTGATAAAGAGATAAGTGAAATATATATATATATATATTACCAATGAAGATACTCCTGACAGCAGATGTAAAATTCCAGAAAGACTGATACCAAAATAACCTCAGATAAGCACTTGAAACATACTTCACTGCAGTCAATCAAATCAGTATCCAGGGCAGGGTGCAAACACATGTTAGCCCAGTTTTTTTTCTTTTTTTTTTTACTGAGGATCTTTGGTGATCTTCAGCGTAAGATGTAGAAATAGACTACAAGTATTTTCTATGGAAAGTGACTGAATTTAATGTATTTGAGTGCAATTATACTGTCTTAAGCATGTATTAATACCGTTTAACTTTTTAACATTTTAACATTTTGCAACCAACACTAAGTAGCTCTCTCCATCACTTGATTGAAACAACGAAACACAGTGATGGCAGTATTATACTTTTTGAAGTTTTATTAAGCAGAAACAAACAAACAAAAAAACTAAACAGTTAGAAGTACAATAAAGTTGAAAAAAAAGTGGGATAAATAAAGTAAATGTTAAAGACAGTAGACAGCCAGAGAGATCTTCCAGAAGGACAACTACCACAAGTACGCGGAACGTGCCAAAGCCCTCAAGTGTCGGAATGGCCCAGTCAAAATCCAGAGCTTAAGTTAATAAGAATCTGAGAAAAAATGGAAAACTGATCGTGACAGATTCATTCAATGTATTTGAGCTTGAGATATTCTGCAAAAGAGAAGTTTTAGTTTCTATATGGGGAATGTTTGTGGACGCAGTGGTGGAATAATGAAGTCATTGAGTGCAAGGTGTACTTTTTCAAATTTTTCTTTGCGCATTGAAAAATACCCATTTTTTCCCTTCTACTTCACAAGTAAGCACTGCTTTGTATTGGTAATTCCAATAAATAAACTGAAGTTTGTGCTAACAAAATGTAGAACATTTCAAGTGGTAGGGCTAAATTTGCAAGATATTGAATGCTGTATATATATTTAGAATTAAATGTATTCTAATTTCTACTGTTTTTACAGAAGTTATTTTGTATATTTCTTTGGTTAATAAAAATATACAAACTCCAGAGTGGAACTTGTATACAAAGCCAAAGTAAAAACCAACTCCAGTAAGTCAAATCAACACCCCTGTGAATCTCAAGTTCTGCACCATGGGATCCAGACAAGTTTTTCCCTTTCATGCTCCCAGCTTCTGTCAGGCTGGATGGCTAGCACTATGTCCATCAGGTCTTTCCACAGATATTCCCTGGGGTTTAAGTCTCAGCTTGTAACTTGTTCTGAAAGGTGAACTGTCACAGCAGTCCAAATCTCAGGTCGCTGCATACTGAATCCTATTTTGTGTTTTCCTTCCAGTCATCCTTTTCTCAGTATCTGCAGCAGCAAGTCCCCTTCTATTCGCACGGTCAACGTCCTAAAAAGCAAAAAAAAAAGTAAAATTTCATAATTTTGAGGATGGGCATAGCTGGATTCATGACAGACTCACTGCACAGCAGCACAGGACTGGGGTAAACGATACTAATCCACGGCTCCTAAGCTTTAACAACAATGCCATTTAGTTAACACGTCTGTGGAAGTGTTAACTCATGCTTGAAATTCTCAGCCCAAATAACATTTATGAGAATCCCAAAAGGTCTGGTGCCGTTCTCATAAAATCCTAACTGCAGGTGCTGCCTGCCAGCCATGGCTGCTTTTGATTAGCAGTTGACCACAGGGGATCAAGTGTGCCAAGGTTCAGCAGCTGCATGTTGTAGTTGGACTCAGAACGGGCAGGACAAAGGGCATATGGAGCGGAAGTGGCCTGCAAGAGTCCACACCTTGGGGACACAACAGATTGAGACGGGACTTTCTGGATGTGTGACGTTGCCAGATGTTGTGGGGACCAGCTGTGAAGCAGTGCAGCCCGGCAGGCGGAAGCCAAGAGAAAGGCAGCAGCCGCTCCTTTGTCATATCTTCCAAATAGGCTTCACTTTTTAACACCAGCTGCCGAGTGGACTCGCTGCAGCATGAATAACTTCGGGAATATTAAATTTTAAGTTTTTTGGGGGGGGTTTTTCCCGCACAGATTATACAGAACTTACTTTTCATGCTGTGCACACTGACAACTGCTGTTAATCCTGTTCAACATAACCCCAGAAACTACAAAGAATGAACGAAGAATGTTTTATCCTGTGACAACCAAGCAAGACTCCTCAACTTTGCCTGACGAGAGATTATGCAATTCTTGCCACACAGCTTTGCAATCACAGGAGGCTGTAAGTGCCACGTCATGTCAAACAGGATGCGAGTCTGTGATCTTAGATCATAGTTCTCACATCGCAGGGAAAAGGTCAGAGTCTTACCAAAGATTATCATCATCTAGTTTCAGTGCACATTTAAAGTTATGCGGTTGAAAAAGTTATTTAATTTTATATAGGTGTACACAGTTTAGTTCTTTGTAGCGACACTCCATGGAGAAAAAGATTTACATAATACCTGACAGGCAAGTTTTTTACTTGCTTTGCTTACTTTTTCTTCTTTTTTTTAGCTGTATGATATCCTTCTGCTCTGCTAGTTTCTTATTTTATCTTGGTCCCTGTTGTTCAGTCACCAGTGGGATGGGGTGTGTGAGTATTTGTCTTTGTGTGGCAGGGAGGTGAGTGAAAGGAGGTGATGAGGCTGCGTTAGATATTATGAAAAAGTTGTTCTATACTAAAGACAGCTGAGCTAACTGTCTCAAATACTCCATAACCGGTAACTGGTTATTCTCACCAGTGAAGGTTTTAGTAAATCCGCGCTCATTAACCATTTCAATTACAAAATGCTGTGCAGTCCTGCAGTAAGTACATTGGATGCCAGTTTTGATATTCTCTGCATCCTCAAGACATGGGGGGGGAGAGGATACCAATTCACCACTGACTGCACATGCATGAAAGCGATAGAAAACCTGCTCAGAGCACAATTAACACAGCCCTGGGCAAGTGCCCACATGTGCATCCAACTCCAGTTCTCAGTATTCACCGCACTGCATCTTTAAGGCGCAGTCCAGCTCCAACACAGTTGATCACTGCAGATTCTTTTAAATAAACAATTTCACAATGTGGGATTTTCTACCCCGCTGAATAAATGTTAAATGAAGCATTAAAAATGAAAGTGTTCTCCACGAAATTTTCCGTTTGACATTATGCTTCTCTGATGAAAGATACATTTGTGGGAAGACACATTACACATCTTGCACCAGGAGGGCAAAAAATAGCCTAAAGGTGCTTTATTTTCATTCTCCTATGTGAAGCAGTGTAATTATGTGAATATAATATGGTAAATTTAAATATGTCCTGCAAGATTTTATCAAATAGAGTACGTATAAAAATTAACAAGATTCACAGATGAACTGTGTTATTTACTAATTAAAATAAATCTCTATTTGCTCACTGGTATTAAAAAATAGAGCAGAACATTATACACACTGCACTTCTGAAGAGAGTAATAGACATGCTTTGTAAAATGCTGTCTTACAAAGCATGGTTAAAAAAACTGTTTTTATTTTACAGTATTTTTCAATATTTTTCCTCCAATACCGAAAGATTCTAAAAGAACAAAATAGAATTTGCATCCAGCTGTTCTGTCAAATCCACCTCAGGAAAAAGGAGTTTATTATTGTTCTGAGAAGTCAGAAATTGATTTTAATACAAATATTCAAACAATCTGAATTTAATAGAAACAATTAATTTGTTTTTAATGTCTTTAAATTTTGAGATTATATTATTATCATTGACCTTCAATCAATTGCAAGTTAAGTCCAAAAACATGACTCGTCTGTACAAATCTTCAGCTACGCGAGATGATTCAGCCGAAAGACGATGCATCCCTGAGGATGGGTAAAAGTGAAAAAACACAAAATTCTTCACTTGAGTTTGTTATCTGTTTTATTATTGATTGTTAATTT
Source organism: Poeciliopsis paucimaculata (assembly GCA_903067055.1). Classification (NCBI taxonomy): domain Eukaryota; kingdom Metazoa; phylum Chordata; class Actinopteri; order Cyprinodontiformes; family Poeciliidae; genus Poeciliopsis; species Poeciliopsis paucimaculata. The sequence continues at coordinate 48,647 of CAEGAD010079940.1, read as the reverse complement.
GTATTTGAATTAGTCAGACAGAAGAATTGGTCTGTAGTGTTGAAGCACTTTATTTCTAAGAGATAGCTGAAAAAAAACCTGATCAGATTTTTAAAAATTATTTATTAACTTATGATCAGTCGCTCTAGAGTCACACTGAGAGTCCTTGTGTTGATTGTGCAACAAGAGCAATGAAGGAGTCCTCTCTCCTTCGAAGTGCTCTCTAATCTCCAGTTGCTTGAATAAATTATGTGGACAAGAGAACCACATTATATTTCTCTGAAATATGGGAAATAGCTCACATTTTTATTTGCATTGTCATCTGTATGACTATTGAGAGGTCATTCAATATTTTGAAGAATATGCAAGTTGGGAAAACTTATTGCTTCAGAAATAACGATGACCTTTGGATACATTTATAATCCATGAACTCCAGTCATCCTTACATGCAGTGTTTTCAACTGATTAATAGGTTTCTTGGTACCATAGATAGAAGTACATTTCCTGTTCATCCTGTGTTAATTTTCTTTCTAAGATGCAATTTGTCCTGTTGATAAAACTCAGTACAATAATAGTTTCAACGCACTGACCCTAATCTAGTTATTCTCTTCACTAAAAGCCTACATTCATATTTTTGAATCTGTCTCATGAGGTTAGCTAATGAAAGAAAATAGTTCATTTTTATCAGTGGTGCAGCATAGCATAATGATAATGTCCTCTGTAGGTTAGGTTACATACAAAACTTTATATAATGAATGAGCTTGTCTGTCTGATGTCTGATCTCACAGGGGAGACAAAAAAACCAATGTCAAAAATGTCAAATAAAAATCTCATTAATATGACATCTGAGTTTTTGTTATCTGCTTCAAACGTCTTGTCCTCAGTGAGCAACTCTTCAACATATATTTTTTGAAAAAGGTAACACATACTCACTTGTCACATTATGGTAAATATGCAACTAGTATTGGTGGACAGCTGCAGGTTGTTCTAAAAATGTTGACAAAATCCCCACCATGAACACTGAAAGTTACAGACTCCGTGTATAACACACAAACATTGATCAATGCAACAAAAAAGAATTTCTTAACCTCATGTCACCCCAAGCACATGCTCAGTCCTTACTGATAAAGATGAACTCACTTCTGTAAGCTAACTGCCTGAAGTGACTCCAGCAGTACAGCAGTTCCAACATATTTTGTTCCAAATTAGGGAAATAATAATTTGACTTTGGAGAACTTAAAGCCCCAGATGATCTGAAAGATTGGATAGAATTAAAGTAACTTATTTGTCCAAAATATTTGATAAGAAGATAAGAAAAAGAGTGACATCACTTTAAAACTGACTCTTGAACTCTGATATTTATGTTGCAAAAGTCTTTTTGGGTGAGTTTTCCAGAGCTACATGCTAACGTTACAAGATTTGAACTAAATATAATCTAAAATGTTTGAGTAACATTCTTATGCAGATCAAATGGTAGCTTGTTGACTTACTGATGTTGATAATATGAGAGTTTATCCTGCAGATCTTTAATTTAATTTATTGCATGGCCAAAAACAGCCTACCACAAAACGCCATGTCAAGCTTTTCCACTATTTCAAGATTTGTGCACTACCAAGCTGTGCTTTACCTTTGTGTATTCAATGATATCTTTCTGCTGAATGGCGAATACTGTCAAGTTTCCCTTGAGTATGCCAGCATCCATCATCTGCACCTGGGATGTGGTTTTATCAGCAGTACTGGGAGATGTTTTCCCTTCTCAGCAATCACTGATTAGTGGCTGACCTGCAAAGCTGAAACTTTCAATGATTCCCATCAGGTCATATTTTCAATTCATCAGAATTACTGTTTGGATTTTTTAGTTTCATCTTACTTACAACGTTGTTCTAACTGGGTGACTTGTACTGTTTTTCTGGAACTAATATATTTGAAATCCATTCACTACTCTACATCACAAAAGCAAAGAAAGTTTGTCTGTTTGCTTTTCTGATCAGAGCTTTGCCAACAAATGTCATATAATAGTTGCAGTGGGCCGGTTCTCGTTCAAGCCGACCAGACTTGCCAGACTGATGGGCTTGGAAAAGGCAGCATGGGGTTTTGATTTGCTTTGCAAAAAACTCAGAAACAGATATATTGTTAACACAGTGACATACAAAGAGCAAGTGGTGTTTTTGCTGATAAACAGCTTGAATGTCATTGAGCGGACATTATTGATGCTCTCCATCGTGCGCTGGCTGGCCTGCAGCCCTCCGTGTTCTTGGCAGTCTCAGTGGTTGGTGTTTTGGGTGATGGCATCTGTTTCTGTGAATGTGTGGATGGTATTTACTAATGTGTAATTGTATGTCTGCAGTTCAGCAGTTATCCCGCTGAACTGAAATTAAGGTTTCACACATAAAACGCTTTGGCGTTTTACTTTGTATTTTAACTTATATGAATTAGAAATGGTTTGTTTTCAGCAGGCCGGAAGCCCTAACCTCAATGACTATGTTCTACTACATTTAAACATCCCCCTATATTGGGATTAAAGTCATGGCAAACTCAGGGAACATGCCAAATTAGTCAAAAATATCTCAGTGAGACACTTTTGTAACATTTTGCGGATGAGTACCCACCTTTCCAAATAGTCAAATCACCTGGTGGTGACTGCGGTTCCTGATGCTGTCAATGTGTGGGTGACAGCTCATACTTAGAAATTTGAAGCAGCTCACAAGCAAACAATTAACCTAAACACCCAGAGAGAAAATATGCAAATCCACTACTTATAAAAAAAATTAAGCAGAGAAAAAATATGAAATTTTAATTAGCACCGTGGTAAAACTTCCACTTCTCTTCTTCCACAATTGGTCCTTCACATCTCGCAGCGTGGTCATCATTAGTGTGAAGCGTCTCTGAAAGTTGTCAGAGATGCTTCCATCCCCAGAAGGCCGCATACCTCCTCTGTGTCCTCCGTGCTGCTGACTCAACCTCTTTCCTTCCTGCTCCTGCGTTCTTTTGCCCACATCGCACACACACACACGCGCGTGCACGTGCCCGCGCACCCAAGCATGCACTCACACATGCGCGGCTGTCTCTCCTTCCATCCGGTATCCGCGGGGTTTTGTTGTCTGGCAGAGGATTTGGCAGCGGCCGGATTTTAGACAGCTGTGAGACAAATAGAGCAGAATTTATCCCAGAAATTAAATGATAAGGCTGTGACACAGATGTGGCACCGCTTGTCAGTTTATCTGGGCACGTTTCTGTTAAGGTGCTCTGCAGAACAGTTGATAATGGCTGGCTAAACCTTTCATGTGTAAAGGAATGTTGATTATAGTTTATTTTAAAAAATAAGAGCCAAAGTGAAGCACTAGTTGTGAATACTGTGGTATTTTATTTAGGAACAGTCAAATCAAGTTTAAGAAGTACAAAATCACAATCTTCTCAAACTTCTTAAAAGGAATATTGCTAAAACCTTCATACTTTGAAAAGGCTATAGAACTTACTGAATATATACAAAAATGTTCAGGAACTGTTATGGAAAATAATATCATTTTATAAATATTGCTAAAACAGCACATGCACAAACTATCATCTAAGGATGATTTTAAAGTCCTTTCAATGGTTCCCTGTAGCTCAGAGAACGGATGTCAAAAAAACTTATGACAATTTATAAGTAACTGAATGGTTTAACACAAAAATACATAAAAGGGCTGCTGATGTTGTATCAACCTTCCTGACTACTCAGGTTTCTTGTTCAAGTCCCCAGAATCAGAACCAAACATGGACAAATACATTTCAGTTCTTAAACACCTTTAATCTGGAACAAACTTCTAGAAAGATGCAAAAGCGCTGAAACACTGAGTTCCTTTAAATCCAGACTAAACACACACACACACATTTGCCTTTGATTAATAATAAATGAAACATAGATATTTTGATAACGCTCTATTTTTTCACTCTCATGTAATGTGTTTCTCACTTGCCGTGTTCCCTTTTTTATCATGTAGAAAACTATGAACTGCCTTATTAGTGAAATTTGCTATACAAATAAATGTGACATGAATTCAGACACTTAATAGCCACATTTATTTGGCTATTAAAAATGTAAACTTATTAACTCCAGTTTTAAAATAGCATTAATTTCGGACGAAGGACATGTGTCGTCCCCTACGATTCCATAACATCATTGTGAGAAATATTTCAAACGGCCTGATTTTACTTTCTTGTCCTTTCAAGTCCATCATTATGAAGCAAAGGGAGAGGAACGAGTGGCACATCATTACTCTATACTTTTTACTGTTAGAGTAAACTTTGGTCACTCCAATACTTTCTCTGGTTTCTCATACTAGGACCGTAAACTGTCAAAACAGAACAATAAAAAATGTTTATTACTGCAAAATGCAAGTTTACAAAAATTTTTATACACCTTGGTACTAATAAACAGTATATGCCTTCTCACCAATGATGCTTCGGATACTGTAGTCACTTTTATCCTGTTTCCCTGACAGGTATGGATAGTTTCCTTCAGCAGAATTTTATGCAGGACAGTGTTAATACGTCTCCAAAACATGTTTTACTTCTCCAAAACACGGTGAAACTGATTTGATTTCGACTATAATCTTCTAACACCTCATTATCTGAATAGTGCGTACTCCTATATAAAGCATGGCACAGAGCTACAATGGTCAGTAGATTAAAGTCTTGGTCCTGGTAAAAGTGTTGTCAGCAATTTGCTGAAGTTCAAGGCTAACATTAGCATGCAACGACAAATACTAAGGCCGTTGTAGGTAAAAAAAAAAAATAAATAAAAACAATGTGGTCACAGAGAAGTATCTTTGAGAAAATGTCTAGAATGATTTGTCACGATATTATCGGATGTCAAAACAAATCAAAATTAAAGGCTTAAATTTATGGCAGCAAACCTAAGATATTTTCAGACATTAAAAAGTGAAAAATCTGTTATAAAACCTCTTTAAAGCAGATTTTTTTCCTCATATATATTTGACCACAAAGCAAGTGAATATTCTAGTTTAATACTGGTCTTGAATACATGTTTCACTATAGCCAGATTTTGAAACATAACTTTGATAAGTTAATTTAATAACCATTATATTTAACAACTATGTAAATTTTAACAAAAAAAACAGTCATTCTTAAGGTTTTTATTTGCATTTTGTCATGTTCCTCCAGCCATAGCTACGACTACAAGAAAAAAAGTCACTATTTCAACTAAAAAGGATCAATTCATTTAACACCTATTCTGATCATAATTAAGACTTGAATAAAACTCAAAATATGTGCCTGAAGAAAACTGTGTTTTAAAAAAAAGATTGTGTAAAGTGAAAAACTTCTGGATTTTTTGATGATTCAGCTCAATGTTGATTCAATAGGTCAACTCTGCGTTGCAGTGGTAAAGTTCTAATTCAGATCACAAAGAATCTCTCATTTAAAAGCTGCTTTTATCCTCGCTCTGTTTCCAACTGCAGGTTCACTCGCAAAATAACTTTCAGTTTCATAATTGATCCATATCTTTACAAACTAGGACAAAGCATCAAAAAGCTTCATCAAAGCAAGTGTAATCCATGCTTGTCATTCCTTCCCATTTCTAATCTCCTAACTGCCATCACCAAACAACGTGACTAATCAAAATTCTGATTTTCCGCATTCATATGTTGCCTGTCTATCCTGAAATTGATTTCAGCATCTAAATGATGCATTTTGAATCACAACTACAACTTGTGTTTGCACACCTTAATGGTATTTTAATCCCATATGAGACAGAAGACATCATCTTCTGGCTACACCTCAGGGATGAATAAGGATGAGCAACAGCATGCAAGAAAAGTAGAAACAAGCTGCCATTGAAGGAAATGTTATAAAGACTCTATTTGTGCAAGTCTGTCTTTGAATGCAGTCAATGCATGCTGCATTTTTAGAAGATATCTTTCAATTTTACGTTAAGCCACTCCATCATGAAGCAGAAAAAATATGTTAATGCCCCTGTCATGTTATTTGCTGAAACTCATCAAACCTAAAGTCTACCAGTGTAAAAACAGAGCTTGAATTATTCAGAATCAAAGTCCTTCCTGTCGGCAACAAACTCTTGCAATGGATTTTACATAAATCCCAACCTTCCATCTTTCCATCTCAGTCATAATAACTTTCTGGCACTTTTTTTTTTTTCTCTCTGCTGTTTATACCGCCTCCCCCAACTGTACAGCATTAAACCAAATGTCTTAAATAGAAAGTGTGGAGATTGTTGGCATAAAATAACACCCACTGGCTCTGAATGCCAGTGATATCTTATTCTTTTTGTCCTCTCAGCCTCTCCCCTCACTCTCTGCATCACCATCAGATATTCTTTTGCAGCGGTCTCCGAGGGAAATAGGGAGAGAGGCTGCGCGCTGAGTACTGACCCACACCGAGAGCCCACAGACACTCTCCTCTCCACCCTGCTCTAATTCCTAATTTTACCCACAGTATTACACGCTGAGACTAAAACATACACACATAAAAACTGCTCAAAGCCCTCGTGCTCTCTGCCTGTATTTTTTTTTTTTTTTATTCACCACAGCATTCATCCCACAACACACCACTGCGCAGATTTTCTTTGTCTGCTTCACTCTCACCTGTTTGAACCTCGGGATGTGGATCTTCTTTTTTTCCTGCATGGCTGAGCCACATACAGTGAGGCTGTTATTTTAATATTTGTATCACTGCTTGTCGGGAATGCATAATAGAACCTCAATCAGTCGGTCCTTGACCACCTGCTAGATTATCATCTACAAATCAACCCTTCTCCTTGAGTTTTTTATTTTATTTTATTTTATTAATTCAGGTTTTACGTCTGGAGAAATAGGACTCCATAAAATTTATGCAAAACAAATCAACAGCTGCCTACTTGAGTTTTTTTCTATTAGTCCTCAAAAACCGCATGCTCTGAATCCCAAAGAATTATTCAGATTCACATTTTTAAGGTGAGGTTCTTTGAAGTTATTGTCGGTTATAGCTCCTTTATCTGTAGTAGAAAGGTATAATTTCCCATTGAGTTTGTATAATTGCCAAGGTGTCGACAGAGCAGTCAGGCTAATCACTGTTTACATCAGACATGTCATTCTCAAGGTCTGTGATACAATTGTATCCAGCCTGGTCATGTATCTATTATTAATAGCCTGCCCTTATATACAACCACTGCCAGTCATAATAAATACCCCTTGTTGCACCTCATCAGCTCCACGCTTAGGGCATAGGTGTGCCCATATGGCTGTTAGGCATATGAGGCTTGCAGCCAGTTCTTGGTGACCGCATTTCCATACCAACAACACTTTTTTAGCTTCAGCTACAAGGATTTTCTCTCCTCTACAAATTGACCGCAATATGACTTTTTTTTTTAATATGGTTAAGTTAAGGGAACTATTACTATTATTTACAACAACAAAACAAAACAAAACAAAAAAAAAAAACCTTGAATGAAATCTGAACTATCCTTTTATTACTCTTCTAATTAAGGGATACCAAAACATACTCAGTCTTTGGAGTTTTGCAGAATAAGGCATGCTGATATTTTTGTCACTGATGGAGAAGCTTGTTGCCAGTGGCTGTTGTTGAGCTTTTAAGGAGAAGGCTGAGAATAAACTGAAACAATAAGAGCAGAGTGCATAGTAAAGATTATCAAATGAAGCCATTATGAATTTGTTTTAAAATGCCTTGCAGACTAAGTTATTATAAGTACTGTAGTGGAGTTATTATGGAGCATCTACAAGCGCCACAGCAACCCTAGTTTGTCATATTTGTTAGACACACAACTTCTTGTCAGAGATGTGCAGAGGTAAAGTGCTGGCCACATTTATTGTCACTGATGTTCAATATGTATATGTTCATCTTTACTGCAGCGGCACACACTGAGGCATTTAGAAAAATCAAACATCTAATTGAAGGGCATTTATTCAGTAAGAAAAAAAAAATCCCATCTTAAGAAATTGTTCTTAATAACACTTACTTTAACAATCTCCTTTACCAACAAAGCAGCACTTGAGTCTTCTTGAATAGCATTTAGCAATGTTGGAGCAGATTTAGAGAGGGATCTTTGTCCATTCTCTCTAAATTATACATTTTTTTCAATGGGAGATGATGGTATTGCAGTGAAAAAAACATTTCAAGGCATTTTATACATCATCAGCAGGCTATTACAACTCTTCTAATTTAAACATATGTAGAAATCATTAATCACTACACATCTATATTGAATATGTTTTTTTTTTTCATATATCCATCAGCAACATGTCTATTCAGGACAACTAAGGGGAAGAAAATAACATTTGGTTCCTAATCCACACTGAAACCAATCAACAAATAAATGCCTGCAATGTGAACAAAGAGAGCCCAATCACCACCTGTCCTAGCTGAAAAATAGAGCATGCACAATAGATCCAGAAAAAAAAAAAAGCCATTGCAAAGCAAGTTAAGAAGGAACAAAAATTATGTTCAAAAAGTAAGCACATCAGGTCAAATGGCCCTAAAGAAATTGATAGAGTTGGGTAAAAACATAACAAATGAAGCTCTTATTTCTGAAGAGCTCGAGCCTTAGACCAAGCATTTATTGAAGCGTTTGTGTCTTTTGGGACACATTTTCTGAATTAGAATGACCCATTTAGCCTTTTTAAAGTAAAGTAATTACTTCACCAAAACCCTTGGGTACAATAGTAAATTACAGAGCAAATAGATGCCAAAACAGAGCAGCTGCATAGATCCAGCATCTCTGATTTAAATTTTAATGGATCATTGATCCAATAAAATATAAAGCTATTAATTTTCTGGTTGCTGTTGCATCTGTGGAATAACAAAATGTTGGCTACTTTCCAATTTAAAGGGCAATGATAACACGTTGCAGGTCATTTCAATGCAAATTCTCCTTAATGGAGAAGAGGGAAAAATCTGGAAAATTTAGCAAATGTTCAAGCTTTAGGTATATTTTTTTTCTCGAATTTAGAAAGACTTGACTTGTGGTTCTTTAAATACAGAAAGCAAAAACTAAGTGCATTTTTAGATACCATAATTCTGCATGAATTCCCAATGGTTTCCATCAAGTTCAGCTTTATTTATTCCTTCACATTTCTTTCCAAAAACATTAACTTATGCCTTGCTGCAGAAAGGCATAAGTTAATGTTATGCTCTTGTTTCCTTTATGCAAACAAGAGCAGCGAGCACAGCCTCTCTGACTTGAAAATCTTTAAAACTCTCGGCTTTATCCAAAATAAATATGTAACAACTTTGCTTAACTTTATTTTATTTGCACACATTTTTTTTGTCCAGCAAGAAAACTGCTAGGATCCTGAGTTGTTTTTGAGTTTTGTTTGTTCTGTCTTTCCTACTTTCTTTTTCGTTAGATCAGTCTGGTTTCTGTCTTATTATAGTGATTCTAGTTTATGTTTACTGCTTGTGTCTGGTTATGTTTTGTTACTCTAGTTTATATTTCTTAGGTCTAGTTATTCTTTAGTGTTTATTTGTTTCCTCAATCAAGGGTTCTTGATTGCTGTAAGGAACACACAGACATCTTAAAATTAGACTAAATACATAATATAAATACCTAATAATAATAATAATAATAATAATAATAATAATAATAATAATAATAATAATAATAATAATAATAATTTCTCTTGCTTGAATTTGTTTCTATAAAAGTATACTGCAAACAACTGGAGTCCAAAATTGATTCTGTTATTCCTTTTTTTTAAACTTCTTTTCTGCCTTTATCATTACAGTATTAATTTATTTTGTATTTATTTAACAAGTTTATAACCCAGAGTAAACTGTCTGGCCACTCTTTCTTTGCTTTCTACTTCAATTTCATACCTGTAGCTAAACTACATTACATGCCTAACCCTTCTGTGTAATCTTGGCAAAGTGCTCTAATGAATTATGATAATAACTAAATATTAAAAATAGCAAAAGCTCAATTAGGATTATTGATCAAGCCAATGGCAAACTCATGATGGTTGATCATTTTAATCAAAATGCCATGTTATAAAGCACTGCAGAAGTTTCTTTTTTGTTTGTTAGTCTTTTTGTTAAATTATGTTATTATCAGGTTTTTGGTCATGAAGCTAATTTAGATGATGGAAAAATACTTGACATTTTTGGTTAGAATAGGCATGAACTTACACATAGCTTTCTGAAATTGGTTTGTGACAAACATCTACAAATAAAATTTTGTTTTAAGGCATGCGTAAGCATGACTATATTTTCCATTTTCTCAAACATAACAAATAAAGCCAATTAAACAAAAGCATAACAAAAAGATCACATTTACCATTATTATACACACATTCTTCCTCAGAAGTAGAGCTCCTTCAAGAATAAGAGGCAAAATTTGGTTTAAAAAATCAATTTCTAAACTTCTGTTTAAGGTCAGAAGGTCTTCTGAAGTGTTTGCAGCACTACCCCCCCCCCCCCCCATCAAGTGTCAAGTGCTGGGATCAGCAAATTAGGTTTGTGTCAATAGAGTTGATTCAGCTCTATAGGCCACCTCCGCTGTTGGCTCATAATCTACTTCTTCTCGCCCACATTCTGCCTCTGCGTCTTACAAGCTAAACAGACAGACACAATAAAGACACAACAACTTGTACTTGAACAGGCTCTGAAAAAAGCACGTAAAAAAATCATATTCGGAGCAGTAGCTTGCTCGGAATTATGATTCAGCAGATGATGAGTCAGTCACTGATTGTGAAGGGTGTTTTGGATGTGTTTTTTACATTTCATTTGGAGTTTAGACTCAAAGTGGGGCATGGAAAGTGTAAAATGTTCTTTGGCATTCTTAAAAACTTTTGCATAAAACTTATCACTAAAAGGGGGGAAAATGGATCATTAAGTTAGAAAACATCGCTAGAGTGGCTGTCTGTACTCTTAGCTTCTTTCCCGAACTCTTGTTTTGTCTTCAGCGCGTGTTATTCCTGTATTCCCAACTGGGTGCAGTGCCGTGTATATCTGGCAATGTGACGAGTGAACTTAAAGACAGAAGTTCTCCTTTGACTTCACAACGACTAGCTCCATGGTGTGTATCCAGCATGTGTGCATGCATATGTGTGTATTTGGTGTTCTTGCTCTTTCAGAGGGCAGCTAGGTATCATTGTCTTCGCCTGCTGCTAGAAAGACTTATCCCCCTCTGCTGCGGACTGACAGCAGGGACTACAGTATGACAGGTCACTGATGTCTGGATGATCTAAGAGGACAGTCTGTGCTGTCTCTGCCTCCATGTCTCTCTGTGCGTGCACGCAAGCATCAAAGACAAAGTAAGTCTTTACGAAGACTTATTGTGGATTGTGTCTCTTTGGAGTAGCTGAGTTCTATTTCACACCAAGTATTTTATCTGAAAAATGTCCCTATAAATTCATTTTATCATCCAGGTCTCATGGAAATCATACTGTACAGTGTCAAGGGCGGAGGAGGGACAGATGACCACATTCATACCACCCAACTGCTACTGCTATCTGTAATAAGACGAGAAGAAAACGAAAAAAGCTCAATTCTCTTTCGTACAAGATACTTACTCCCACTCATGTAAACAATACAGCACATGCCAACTAGTATAAATTATTGTGGATAAACTAAACTGCAAGGAATATTTTAACCTCTTTCTCTAAACTTTTCTTTAGAAGGATGAAAAACTAAGTATAGGAAACAGCAGTGAAAAGACAGTTTTAGATTTTGTGAATTTTCATGAGACTCTTATAAAAAGTGTAGCAATGTGGCCAGCTTGTTACAGATTTAGAGATGGAAGGAGTAAAGAAAACAGACTGCGATATAATGTGCAATGTCCACACTGTAATCAAGAAGGGGGATTTCAAGGGTTTTTTCTCCAATTATTTTACTCTGAGGAAAAACAGGCAAAGCAAGAAATTGAGGACATACATTGAATGACGAACTGCACGAAAAGTTTCACAATCTCCTAGATGAAAGTTTCATGGAGAGTATTGCTTTAATTGACTTTCGCCTGAAGCTCTTTTGCCTTGCCAATATCTCTCATGATGGATGGAAAGTAGAGGAATGTGAAGTTGTAGAGCTAAACATTTTTTTTTTTCAAGTGGATAGACAGAAAATGCAACATTGGCCCAAAAAATGTCTAACAAGGGATGTGTCATTGGGTGCTAATTGATCTGTCATATTTTAGAACTGTAACAAACAGCTTTGTTTTACTCACAACACTACTTTCTTTCTTCCTTTTAGTGGGTGAACAAACTACCAAATTCACCGAAAAGCAAGTTTGTCTTTTTCATCTTACATTAAAATACAAGTTAATCTTTTTCACATTTTTACAACCATGAACTTCAGTGTGTTTTACTTTAAATTACAAACCAATACAAAGTAGCGGACAAATGTGAAATGGCAGGAAAATAATTGAAAATCATGTTGCTTACGGCCCTGTAGTTGATACCAACACCAGACTTTATTGCAATTACAACTGAAATCTATCAGGATTAAGTCTTGAAGAAATTTATTTGCCATTTCTCTTTGCAACACAGCTTAAGCAGTAAGACTGGATTATCTTTGAGAAGTATTTTGTTTAGTCTTTGCCACACATTTCTAGTCGGATTTAGGTCTGAACTTTCAAAGGGTCATTCCAATTCCGATACGCCAGCTTCCTTTTCTCCGCTAAAGAAAAGCATCCTCACTCCATGATTCTGGCACCACCACATCACTTTAAGAATATGTTTTTGCTCATTTTTCCTACTACTTCCCAATTATGCCTTATCTGCATTTGTTGCTACCATTAATTCTATTTCACTTTTTTTGTTGTGGCTTAAACTGCATCAAAGCTACAGTAAATCTTCAAGCTGGATCTGTTTGTTTTGAAAAGTGACTTGAGGTGACATTTTGAATTGGCATGTTAAAAATAATTAAAAGAATTGAAAATATTCTGGTTCATGTTAAGTTTTTTCTTTTTTTTTTTTTTTTTTTGCCACAAATACTTATTACCTAAAGAAATGGTAGAACTTGACGTTCCACAATGTTTTTCATAAAAAGGGGGCCCCCAAACCTTTTATTTTTTATTTTCATTTCATTCCACAAATTAGTCCTTCATAAACAATTTCAAGAAAAAAAAAAAAGACAATTTATGTGCACATTGACTGAGCTGACTGAGTGAAATGTTTATTAAAGGGCTAACTGGAAGATGTAATTTTCTTTTAGGAGGGATGCGGCGAGAACAATTGCTGAAGTGAGCTTTAAAGCTACAGTTTAGAAAACTACTCTGATTTTTGAACATTAATTCTATGTCTATAAGGGTGGACAATTTATTTTTTTATTTGTTGGTAATTGGTGTTACCTGGATTATTATTTTTTTGTGTGTGTGGGGGAGAAAATAAACTTGAGTTGCTAAAACATATTTGCTCATCATCCTCCTGTGTGACCCAGAGCGTAAATAACTTTACTTCTGAGTTCATTGGTAATTCGATTAGGTAGTGGTTACATTTAGCAAAAAGAACGCTATACATGCAGCAATGTTAAGCAACTCAATATTGAAAATTTATCTTCCTGACCAAAGTGGCTCTCGTTTTAAAATCCCTTCATGTGTAAATACACTTGCATGCAAATCAGGAAACCAGACTTCACAAACCTCTGAGCAAATAATGATTGCCAGCTAAAAGGATGCAACAAACAGTATCCAAGACTGTCCATCGAAATTAATTTTTAATTGCCAATAAAATTGAACCAGAATGTGTAATTGTCTTTTTATTTACACTGCTTGACAAATTTGAAAGTGAGGCCAAAGTAAGCTGTCACTGTTGAACATGATTAAAGGCTTCTGAGGAAGGCTTATGATTCGGACTTCAATGCACAAACACTTAAAAATGAGCTTCAGTGCACCCAAGCTTTGTTGCATTATTAATGGTTTCATGGAGACCAGATAGCAGTGCTGTAGGGTGGAAAAGAGGTGGGGAGTAAAAGACAGAAATGAAGGCACAAAGCAGAAAGACGAGAATGTGAGAAAAATACAAGAAAAAGAAAAAAAAATAGAAAGGAAGGTGAATAAAAGCAAGCATTAAATCAAATAAAGTACGATCTGAGATCTTTAGAGAGAAAGGAGTGTGTGAAACAAAGTTTAATTCAAGTTACAAAGGAAAAATAAGTCAAAAGTAATTCTGTGAAAAAGAAGAGAGTTGATTCATCTTATCTGAGTTCATTCAACCAATTAGACGAAATCCCAAAAGCCTCTCTGTCTGAGCCCGACAAGAATGCCTCGCAGTTTATGCCGCCCAGACTCACTCACCTGAAGCAAGGAGCTATTTAAGCGCCCAGTAAATTATTCAGACTCCTCAGCAGTATGCTGAACAAACCTAAAAACTATCCGTATCTAAACTCTTCTATCGCAACTTTTAGTTTTTCTGCTTCTAGATTCTTTTCTTCTTAATCACTTATATTCCCTAGTGTATATGATATCATAATGCCATTTTCTGGGACAAAACAAGAACAAAATAAGCTCAGATTAATTGTCATTAGATATCTTTGAATTTACAGATTTGCTAAATTGTTCCTCCTTATCCCCAACCGAGTCACATCATTGGAATATCAAGCTCGAGGCACAAGCGCGAAAAATAGGGCATACGCTAGGGATACAGTATGAGCTCTTTTGATCTCCGTAAAAAAAAAAAAAACAAGAGAAGAAGATTCACAGCCTGGAAAATAATATGTGATGGGAACAGAATTGTTTTCTGGCAGTGTGTGAAATACATTCACTGCTTTGCAAGCCAGTGATTATGTCCCAAATAGGGTTTTTATAAGACATGTCAGAACGTAGCCAGACTCTTTAGCATTGTTAAACACTCACCATAAATCAGGTTCATGTGCAACTCTGAGAAAACCTGAAAATTATCTCCTTTGTTCTGTGACCCAGTTTCTCTCTTCTCCATCCTGTCAGCGCCACTGCTCCAGATTCACCGTGGGGATGCCCTCCCTCTGCCCAATGATCTCTTCTTCACAAAGGGTGCAAACAGTTACAAACAGTTACACCGAAAGCTAATTCCACTTTTATTTCCCTTGAGTGCAGTCTTTAATCTGATATTAAATAATAAACAAACCTTTCCTTAATCTGAAAAAAAGAAAAACCAAGGATATATATTTCCTTTGTTATATATAAGGATACATATATATATATATATAGATATATATATATATCTATATATATATATATAGATATATAGATATATAAATATATAGTTATCTCTCTCTCTCTGTCTTTATCTCTCTCTCTCTATATATATATATATATCTATATATATATCGATAGATATATATATATATATATATCTATATAGATATATATATATATCCTTGGTCATTTACTTTTAACCATCCTCATATTGCCGATGATATCAGGTCTTCGGTGAGTTGGAGGATTTTGTTTTTATTGATACTTTCACAAAGTATCACTACTGCAGATCTTACATGGGTGTCCTTTAAAACTTAAAATTGATCACGCAAGGAAGATATACAGACTCTTTAAAGTTGTATTTCACTCCACGGATGTGTCTACAGTTTCATTTAGAAAAAAAATTGACATTATAGTGAGAAGAAACCTGTTGAACAGGTCAACTTCTTTTCAGTAAATGCATTTTATTACTTTATTAAGTGCTTTGTAGAAAAGTTTTTTTCTGCAGGGACATCTTCAAGCAAATGTTTTCATCTCTTGAAGTTTCTTAGGGAGTTCTCTGTGCAATCTGAATTTTCTTGGACTTTCCGTTGGATTCAAATCAGATGATTTAAAAAAAAAAAAAGTTTGATTTTCTTAGTGGGAAAAGGTTTTGCCTGACAATTCACCTGTATTTCATGTCCGTCTTCTTATGAAAAGTGCCTCTGTCAATTTATTTCTTTTTTTTAATTACCATACTTGACTTGCAAACAGCTGGAAAATGTATGAAACTTATGAAAAGCGCAGACGGTCAACGTTACAGTGATTATGATGTTTTGGAAATAAGACATTTAAGTAGAAGGATACAATTTAGTGAAACATTCCACAGCAGCGACTTTTTTCATTTAAATGTGGAGATTTAGTGTTCTCCAAAATGTAATAAGAATTTATTTCTGCTGCACTAATATCACTATCACTACAGAGAGAAAATTGACATGTTTGGATCCTCATTTTCCTGCTCTATAAAAACAAATTATTTTTATCATTTTTTAATTGATCTTGAGAGTCAAAGTTGGTGATGTTCAGTCTCCATCTCATGACAGTGGTGCAGGCTTATAGCACCTCCTCCCATGACAGACAAATGCATGGGAGGCATTCTCTGCTCATCAGAGGCAACCATCCATCTGCTCCATCCAGCTTCTGTTGCTATAATCTGTCTCACTCCCTTTACTAAATTGAAATGTTTTCCAGACAAAGTCAAGAAGCAGTGCTTGAGATCCAAAGTCGGCTTTGTCAACATGTATAAAAACTCTGTTTGTCATAAAATGTCATATGGGACCATCCCACATTCTGATGGGAACAGATCATATTTGTTGAATAAACAAGACAAATATTACAATGCTGGATATTTACATTAAACTATGACAACCTGATTTTCCTTTTTTGCAGTCGATGACAGATTTGGTAGCGGACATTGCATCGTAAAGCTGTTTTTGCACCGATTTCAAATCGTTTTGCTTGAAAATATGCATCGAATCTGAAGTGTACTTGTTGCTTTGAAAAATAAATAGGTCAAAAAGAAGATTACAATTAAATAAAGGGTTTGTGTAGCCCTGTATTACACAAATCATCAATCAAGGCACACTAAATCACAACTGTCACCTTCCTAAAACAAATCACTTTAATTTTTTTGGCAAAAATTTACTTTTTAGGTCATTATTTAAGGAAGGTGACAATATACTCAGTCATTGCAGTTGCACATATACCTTATTCGCAAAACATTTATCTATATATTGTGTATATTCCCATTTCATGCATTGATATTGTTAGGGGGTAATTAGGATGAACTTCGGGAGTTACTGATCAAGAGCAGGGCACATCCTGGACAGGTCGGCAGTCCATCGTAGTGTCTTCTAGTTTTAGAAATCAGATATAATTTTAAGCATTTTTACATTGTAAGTAGGTAGTCCTGAGACCTTGATGATGTTACGTCGTTAAATATGTGGCAGTCTCAGTGATGAGCAGCACACATTTTTATGCATTCCACCAACTCAGTTTTCACTCATCTATCTTCTTTGTACTAACAAGTGGGCCATGTGTTTATATTGGCAAAACATTGTCTGAGCTACCAGCGGTGAAGACTGAGTGGACACATGCGGATAAGAACGAGTTCACACTGTGGGAGGCATGAAACTGAAACGGCGAGCTCAGCAGCCAGAAAGCTGCATGACCAGGATGATTAGTTTGACTAAGACAACTGGGATAAAGACATTCTGCGGTTCATGTAATGAAGAGCAATGTAAATACAAATATATATGCCTACAGATTGGCAGGAAAAGCTTAGAACTACTCTCATACATCCTCCCAATTTAATGCCAGCGCTGGTAAAAAAGAAAAACAAAATCACTGAAATGGTTTAAAATGAATTCATCTTTTCTATAATAAGCATAACAGTATTGGATGTAGATACATTAGGTTTTAGTTTCATTATATTTATTTGGTGTAGAACTAATCTCATGTGAAGAAATAGCTGAATTTTACATAATCTCTGGTGTCTTGATTATAGACATTTGTCCTATAAAACAAATGGATCTTTGAAATTTATACTTTTACTTTTTTTTTAAACTATCAAAGTATGTAAGCACTTCCTATTAGTTCAACAACTACTTATTTCCCTGATATAAATATTTTGTGAAAAATAGGCCTCTTTTTATTAGCCAGTCTTTAAAGTGGAAAAGTCAAGAGAACATACCTGTCGACTTCTGTATAGTGATTGTTATGTTTTTGAAAATTTCTATGAGAAAATAACTGTTGCCCTACAGTTGCTCAAAGCTACACTGCACAGATTAATTAAAAGTAAAAAACAAACAAAAAAAAAAAAAAAATGCTTGCGCATAGCAACAAATGAGGAAGTGCTGGATATGTGCACAAATGTGAGCATGCTCAAAACTGCAGGCGGCTCACTATGCCAAAATGTTGCAAAAAAACCCCCCAAAAAACATTTTACACACAAATAAAAGATATTACAAATTGTCCTTGAGCACAAAATGATCTCTTCTCCAAAACATGTGATTTATTTATTTTTTTTCAAGTAAGATACGATTATGGTTTTGAGAATGTTGTCATTGCCAAACTGATTTTGGCAATGACAACATTCCCCCATCAGTGGGGACAGGTAGCTCCAGTTTCATGGCTTGAAAAAACAATGTGCACAGGCAAATCCAGGTTGAGTCACACTTTTGTAGAATGTTTTTGATTATATAATGAAATATGAACATTCCTTTTAACTTTAACACACTATTATAACTAACATGCTTTGATTCACTAATGCATCTTTTTGTAAAATGGACACTCTTGAGGTTATTTATTTGACAAATTAGTCTTCCTTTGATCTAACAGCTCAGTTTAAGTTGTTTCAATGGCACTCTCTGCTGTCCGGGAGAATGCTCAATTTAATTTTAGGTATCATGCGACTCTTGACAGAAACATGAGTGTTGAGTCTTTATTTATGAGAAGAGATAATTTTGTCCTCATGGACAAAATTTGGAAAATATTTTGGCTGGCAATTAATTCCATAAAAATTAACAACACCAAGACCATATTCATTCACCTAGCATAGCACGGTCGTGGTTAATTAAGCTAAACGTCCATGAAGAATGGTAAGAATTAGATTGTTTGTGCTGCCATGAGCCATCAAACATTTACGATAACTGTGAATGAATGTTTTTGCAGATTGGTTTTAATTAAGCCTCATTGTAAGAATTTCTAGTATAAGCTTTATGCAGCATTATCAGAAATTAATGGAACATGATCTTAAAGTGGGATTGCAGACGGTCGTGTTATTGGATTAGGTACACGTCCATTATGAAGCGTTTTTTCTGCCCACCATGTGATGTTAAGCAATGAATCAGATGGTACCCCAGAGAAATAACCAGACCTGCCATTACTGCGAAACGATGCAACCGCCATGTTCCAAGTAAGATGATGTGGGGAGCCATAGGATATTTCGCTATGTCATGTCTGAATGTCCCAACTGTGGATAATAAGCCTGAAATGTTCCACAACATCTATTCGAGCTTTAATGATTGCATTGATTTTTTTTCAGTAGAAGCTCGTTGAGTCAGCTCGCCTCCCATGTCTGTTGGTCTCCTTCTATTTAACTCGTCTAGTCTCTGTTGTTTCTGGCTCCTGAAATTGGACGTCACCTGCAGTAATGAAGAGGTGTTTTATGAAATCAGCTTGAGTGTCAGGTCAGCAAGCGAGAGTGCGTGGGAGAAGTCTTTAGAGGGCTGTTACAGAGATTGGCGAAGAAATTACTAAGGGCGAAATCATCACTTTATAACACTGAATCCTGCTTCAACCAGGCTGGGCAGATTTCAGTATGTTCAGGGAACAGCTCTGCAGGTTTGACCTGAAAACATAGATTGTTTTGCAGAGCATCTACATTGTGTTTGCAATGCATTGTTGCTTGTGCATGCGGGGTAACACAGAGACAGAAAAAGGTTTATTTACTCCCATGTGAAGAGGGAGTGCAACCTCTTGCAGACCTGTTTGCTCAGTATTAAGCCAGTGACATATGTGTGTCAATATCTGAGCCCTCCTGCTGGGATTGCAAGCTCAAGCAGAGTGAACACAGTGTTATGAGCACTTCTAGGACGTGATTCTGAGAGCAAACGGGATTCTGCTTCTGCTGAATCCATTCAGGTTAAATGCAGTTTCACCCTTAAAATCAGGAACAATGTAAGTGTCTTAATAACAAAGATATTGCTTTGATTATTTGAGATAAAAACAACGTGATTTGTTGACTGTTAGTTTTATGTTAAATATCCTCCAGGAATATTTGCTCTGCTATGCACACTAATGTGTTTGTGTGTACACAAATCAAAGGCTTGTTTCATTCAACATCAAATACTTAATGATTCAGAAGCTCTTTCTAGTGAAAGTGTGATAACCCTGCAGAAACACTATTTATATTCAAATATGCTATTTGTTTTTCTTTTTGTGAAACCTGTCTTTTAACATGATCAAAAAAACAGGAAGCAGGCAAGTTATAATTAAATTACATTTGAGTGCAGTTCCTGGTAAACAGTGCTGGGTTATATTCACCTTGGATCAAGAGTTTGCAACCTTTGTAATCAAAAGATATTTTTGATTTGTCCAGCTAAATGAAATGTGTTTAGGAATGCATGACCTTTTGAAGAAAAGGTCATGCATCTTTGATTAATATCTACTATGGAAAATGTTTTAAGGTGTTTAACAAACCATCATTTTATTTGTATTTAGGTTTAGAAATAACAAAAATCACAAGATTTATTTAAGTAAAATGAATAGATACATTTTCTTGTATTGATATTTGTAGAAAATGCTATTAAAATACATAGATTTCCTCTACAGTTAATATGTTTAATATATCTACTTCTCAGCCTATGTTTAGGATATCAATGAATTACATTTGATAGAAGCCTGAATTCTGCTTTTTCTTAATTAATCCTGAATTATATTTTCTGGTCATCAGTTTTTAACTTTCGGTTCAAGTGTATTTGTTTCATGCCAGAGGACAACAATACAAAGCACACCTGCAAGCCGACCTCTGAAGGGCTCAGGAAAGGTTCTGAAGTGACCTAGTCAAAGTCTGGGTTTAAATTCCAATAAGGTTCCTTAATACCACTTAAAACTGACTGGTAATTCATTTTTAATGGCAGCTGTTGTCACCAAAAGTGGCAAAACTTTTCAGGATCATCTCTGAAAGTCTGACCGTTAAGTGCAAATATGATTTTCAATAATGTTTAAAGCCAAAAACTGATGGTATTCTATTCTGTACCTGCTTTGTCTTAGTCACAGAGACCCCTTCTACACACACACGCACACGCACACGCGCACACGCCCACGCGCACATGCACACACATGCACACAGTCTAACTGCTAAGCGCAGCTTAGAATGACCAATTATTGTACCATAAATGATTTAAGATGGTGGGAGGAAACCAGAGAACTATGTGTGTTGAGAGAAACTATACTGCTACAAAAAATAAACAAGGCTTCCATCCATAATCTGCATTTAAAGTCTCTTTTTCTTTTTACAAAGTATATGTTGGC
This sequence comes from Poeciliopsis paucimaculata, assembly GCA_903067055.1. Lineage (NCBI taxonomy): Eukaryota > Metazoa > Chordata > Actinopteri > Cyprinodontiformes > Poeciliidae > Poeciliopsis > Poeciliopsis paucimaculata. The sequence continues at coordinate 27,472 of CAEGAD010079940.1, read as the reverse complement.
CAAAAATTAATGCTTCTATTGGGAATGTTTCAATGGTCTCTAGTTATTTCAATTAAATGTTTTTGTGTCTGCTGCTGATCAACCTTTCTGTAATGCTCTATAGGTGGCATTCTGTGTTTTCCGTACTTTTAAATTTCGCCCACATAACACCTGCACACATGGTGCAGGCAACAAGGTGTACAAATGTTTCTTTTATTGTCTTTTTCCACCCTGTTCTGTATTCATAAGTGGACATTGTCTTAGCCTCTACAGAGAGAAAACAGAACTAGAAAAAGATACAGCAACTGACAGCACATACTAATCTTCTGCAGCTTTGGTCAGCTCTTCCTTTTTTTTTTTTCTTTTGGGATGGACAAAGCCTCTCTACCCCTGGCTCACCAGCAGGTAGTCAAAATGTTACGTCTGACTGAGGTGCACCCATACCATGACATTTATGTAAAAGGTAATAATTTGTTGCAGCACTGATAGTCTGTCTGCTTTCTATATTATGAGCCTGAGCCTCAGTCACTTCAGCATACTTAATGCTTGAAGCGACTTATCATATGGTAGCAGTCATTGAGTGTTTATATAACACTGAACTTTCATCCCCGTACGGACAGACAATAATTAAGTTTGACAAAAAAGGAATGACAACATGATGGTAAAAGTAACTCACTCTGTTCTCTATAACTAACCTGCGAGACGTCCAAATTCAAACAGGCAAACTGGTAATAGCTAACCAACTGGATAATGAAGTTTTAGAAAACACTCTACAACATTTTATACTCTTTGTTGCTTCAATCACCTGTTTGGCATAAAGTAATGAATATCTGTATCTAATTGTGCTAAAAATAATACTAACTGTTCATAAATGCACCACAGAAACACATCTGAAAGCTCCCGTTTTAGTTTTAGGTCTCTACCACTTTCTACAAAGCTACATCAAAGAAAAATCTAATGACAAATTCCGGCTTTTGCAACATGTTTTGATGTCTTCAGATAATCATGAAATGGCAAATTTGTTCAAGCATCAAACTTTTTTAGTGATGTTTGGCTTTGGTGTCAGAGTTTGATCAGAACAACCACTTTGAATGAGTCTCCTGTCTGTCAGATCATGTTCCTGTCCCTCTCTGATGAATTCCCCCAGCCAGCTACAGGGAAACAAATTGCCAAAAAAAAAAAAGAAAAAGAGAGAGAACTTCAAGGCCTCTGCATCTGTTTTTTATGTGTAGATGTCGAGATAGAGAAGTGCCAGGATGTTCTAATGAACACAAGAAGGAATGCCTGGAGATCTTCCCTTTTCTTGGCTCCTCAATGAACTGATTAGCCATTCCCTTTTTGAATTTAAACTCCAACTAGTTGATAGAGCTTAATTACTTGATGTTTCCTTTCATTTTCACGCATTTTTTCAAATGACATTTAATTTTTTGTTTCCAGTTTTGCTTAAAGAAACTTTTCCTCCTTGGGGTTGCATCTGAAAAATAGCTGTCTCCCTGCTAAAGAGCACAAACAAGAGAAAACAAATAAATCTGCTGCGGTCGCTTAATAATTGACACATAATTGATAATTGAGTCATATCTATTAGTAATAATGATAACCCATCATGTGCCTTAATTAGAGAAAACGCATTCATCTTTCAATGTGTTCTCTTGCTCACACTGTTTCTCGGTCTCTTAGGGCATCTCTGAGGCTCTTAATTCCTCCTGTCTGTCTCCTCGATCTGTCGTAAGACGATGTAAGAAAAGAGGTGCTCATGGTAATACGTTTCAGTAATACATGAAAATGTAATCATAGGAAGTAGATCTATTTTTTCCCTTTGAATTTGTCTTGTGGCAACACCAACTCTGCTCAAATATATCTGTAATTAAATAAACAAGACGTATTTCCTAATTTTCACTAGTGCAAGACCCAGCAGAGAAAAAAAAAAAAAAGGTCATGACATGAGGACATTCTTTTTCATTTCCATCCTTTAATGGAAATGTTGGGATTCTTTACACAAAAACACAACCTAGGCTTGATATCTCAGGCCGATAAGGTTTGAAATTTTGTCATTCTGTGAGCAGTTGAGATTTGCAAGGGATTTTCTACATCACACTCCCAGCTCAGAGTGGAATTATCCATCTTTTTCATCTTTATCTCCAATCAGTTTCAACTTCAAGTCTTGCAGGATTTACTCTGCTAGGTTTTGCTTTGCTATAAAATATAAATTATCTTCACCAAGAATACAGCTCACCCAGCTTACGGATGAAATGAGATAGTATTGCTGTGGAAGTGGTCCGTGGGTTTTTATTTCTTTAATATGAACTCCTTGTAGGTGTGCTCCTTTATGTTTTCATGACTGGATGACAAAAATCCCCAGGTGTTACTGAACTCATTACATCGGAGGCTCATCTAAAGTTTGGTTAAATGTTCCCTAATGAGCAGCAGCTCTTAATGATGGCCTCTAAAAAGTAAATGAAAGCACAAAGCCAGGTATGAACAGTGTAGGAAGGGTTTATTGAGGCACAGCTCCACTGAGGAAATGAGTCATGACTCAAAGCAGTGATGGTTCTTGCATGAATGGCACCCTGGGCATGCCTATCTTTATGCTATCCCCCAACCAATCAAAATGAAAGAAATCATCAAAATTTTATTTCAGGTCAGCATGCAGTGCAGTCCTGAACAAAGCATGTGACATTTTTTTTTCTGTTCTAAGCAGCAAACATAGAGTGTCATCTCTCTCTATTCTGCACATGCATAAAAACAAGAACTAGTTGAAGCTGCAACACCTAAGTTATGCTTTCTATCTGGTTTTTATACATTTCTCCTTCCTACTGCACAGGAAACATGTCAGAAACTACTGCTGACTCAGAAGCATTTTCATCAACTATCAGAAACCAAACTCCAGAGGAGTAAATAGTAGATATGCAAATTAATAAAGGTTTTATTTGTATGATTGTGACCTTTAGATTTTTCATGGTTGTTTGACCAATGCACCTCCAGTTCTTAACAGAAACCAAAGCTACACTAAGTTCTAAAATTGTTCTATAAAAAGAAAGTTAGGATACCTGGAGAAACAACATGAAGCTTCACAATTACATGACTAAAATCAGGGAATGTTTGATCCTTCCTCTGGTATGCGTATCCAGAAATGCAAATTCATAAACATTGATACAATTACAATTAATTTAAAAACACAAGACTGTGATTTTAAAAAGCTTTTGAAATTACTGTGTATGTATTTAGCAAACAATGGCAACTGTGATGGCAGATCTATATGTGTGAAAGACCATGATAAATCATTTCCAAACACTTTTTCACTGCTAACAGGACATGTATCCTGTATAACCGAAAACCATTTATGTAAAACGCTAACACATCACTTTGCACAGCCTTAAGCTAACATTTTTTTCAAACATCTTTGAGAATTAACTCAAAAATGGAGATGGGCTTTTTTGATTAAAGACAGTCTCCATTACAATTTTAGGCTTGATAATGTTTGTCCTTGAAAAACTTTCCAGATCTATTAGATTGTGAGGACATCTTTTGTCTACAGGCCTTTTCAGATCACACACACATTTGTATCTTTTCTGCAAACTGTTGCTTCAGCTAAATGATGTAAAAGGAAAGAAGAAAACTGACGGACAGCTAAACTTTAATTTAGTTGCATAGAGCAACTGATGCCTACAAAGATTAAATGCTGGAATTAAGTCAAAAGTTGCTTCAACAAAGTTTGCTCACATTTGTGCAATCAGGTTATTGCAGCTTTTATATTTCTAGAAGGATTTTTCGCAAGAGGCAAATGTTTTGTTCAGTTGAATTGAACAGGCTATTTGTCACATCAAAGGTGGAGATAGTTTGGAAATGATTTCTCAAGGTTATATTTTTATCTATCAAAAATCTGAAGCATTACCTGGATTGTGCACTATTGAGAGGTACTAGATCTAAAATATGTGATGAGTGATATATAGAAATAAGCATTTGGTATTTTGACTCAGGGTTGTTATATGCAGATCAAAGTGAAACTAGCTAAAGGCTTTTTTTCCCCATCCCATCTTGTTGATGTCAAACATTTCCACTCCTTTTCAGTGAGTGAAATCCCCTCTAGTACCTGTCAAAAGGAGCTTTTTCCTCTGCCCTAACTAAAAGGTTCTACAGAGGGAGCATATAGTTTTAGTGGTGGAGGCAGAATAAAACTTTTGTAGCACCAGCACTGGTTTTGAACTGGGGTCAGTTTAATGAAAGGCCTGAGTGTAAAAGTTCAGTTTAAATTTGTATTGACATGAAGTTTTGCAATTGACTGAAAACCCAAAAAGCTTATTCATTTCTGAATCAAAACAGGCACATTTTAATGCATCACTTATATTTTGACATAAGCATGGCAGAAATGTCATTAGGAAGAAGCAATATTGAGTCTGTCCATTTTGTATTCTTTGCTAGCTTGTCTGTGTAAGGTGTCAGGGATCTCATTCTTGTCTTCAGCTGTCGTTGGTCGAAACGAATGTATATCCAGGACAAGTCATCAGTTTATCAAAGGCCTACACAGACATACACAACTATGCTTGCACACACACCTGGGAGATATTTAGAGAAACCACTCAGCCTAGCAGGCAAGGTTTTGTGCCCAGGTATAATCTGGTTATGCCAACCCTGGCTTGGATTCCAACCCAGGACTTTCCTGCTAAAAGTAAAGGCAAAGAGCAAGGATTTGAAATGTTTACACAGTTCAAATCCTTGGATCAAGAAAAGTTTTTGTTTAATCTGCATCTCTGTTTACTACTAAAGTGAAAGAATCACACGTATGAGACTGTAAAGACTTTAGCAAAGTCTTGCAATTAAGCAGGATCCTGACTTAATAGCAAAGATAAAAGTTACTGACCCAACTGCTAACATCTGAACAGCTACTTAATTTTTCTATTTTTAATCTTTGTCTTGTTTTAAACCCATAGATTTAGGTTGTTGGTAATTTACAGCATGTACTAAAATGCATAGTTTATTAACTTCACAGGGATCTTTTTTGGTCAGTTTTTAATCTGAAGGAAACTTTTGTCAAATGTTCTGCTGGATCAGCTCGTAACGTGACTATTAATCTAAATTCTTACAGTAGTGTACGATGTGTGGTGTTCATGATCCAACAGAGATATATCATTGATTCTTCTTTTTTTTCCGACAGCTTTCATCAGCCTTGTTTCCTGCACCACCAGGCACAATAGATTATTATTTTTCTTTTTTAGTGAACAAGCTTGGATTCTTTCTAGAAAGCACCTTGTCATTTGAAACTGCAAAACCATATGTAGCAGTTACGGTGTTATATATTTCCCTTAGGGAGACCAAAATGGAGCCAAACAAGGAATGAGTATTACAGTTTTACAAGGTGACGTGGAAAATATATACCATAACCCCTAAAGTTGCTGTGTGAGAGTTATGCAGCTGTAGACAACTTTATAAGATGATACATCCAGCTACTGCTTACCCTTAGGTTACCTAAAAACATAAAGGTTGAATGTATAAAAGTGATGTAGCTCAAATAAAATAAAAAAATAAAAATCTTACATCTCTTCTGCTCATTGTTGCTGAAAACTTCCATAGAAGTTTTATTTTCAAAGTTATTTCAAACTCACTAAAATCTGTATGAATTAAAGAGGAAGTGGTGCCGATTGTTGATTGCCCTATCCATTTATGACACCCGTCTCCTGGCAGCTGTAATATGATCCTGCCCATCCATGACATTTAGCAGGATAAAGCAGGAACAGAAAACAAGCAAATATTTTTAAATGCTTCAATGCTGTTGAGCAGTTGAGGCCAACTCTGGAGAACAGCACATCCATGTCTATTATTACTAGAATTCAATTTTAAATGTTTATTATTTTGTATAGACTGCATACTGGAAGAACAACCTCTCTCCACTGAATCTGAACAGTGTGCTATGCATGAGATGTCCATAAAAACACCGTGTGGAACCCACAAGGTGATCCACAAGAGAACTTGGTGTCAGGAATCCACGGTGTTACAACCCTTGTATAGTTGATATGGACTCAAAGCTGACCTTTTCAGGCTATATCAGTGCAAAGTTACATTTTTATGACAGCATACACGCACTCTGTGTTGCACAGTAAACTGCTCAGAGGGAAACAGTGTTCACATCAAACTGTCTTATGTGTGACACCAAGCTGATAAGGTTAAGAATCGCTTGCAAACAGTCGCAAAGACAAGCAATAGCCTCCTGAACACTTCCCTTTGGATATTTTCTGTACAAAGTAAGACCCTGGAAACACTCTAGAACTCACAGGTCTTTCCCAGGATGGAGTCAGAAAACCACCTGATACCAAGTACATCAAGTCCAGAACGATATGGAGACTTTTAGTCCAGAATCCCTGCCTGCACCTTTGACAAGGGAATGATAGTCGGTGGACAGATTACACTAATCATAAAATTAAAAGCTGCAATGGATAAGAAACCACTGAAACAGAAGTCATGTGTGGAATTTATGTATAAATGTAGGATTATAAATGGCTGCAAATGTAAAAAAATTAAACTGGCTTTGAGTGTTGCAATAGCTGTTGCTGCTGTAATGTCACCATTTTAAAAGAAAAATCTATTTCATTAATCTCTAAGTCAAACTGTAGGAGCACACATACTAATGCCAGCTGTTTAAACCAACATGTTTTAAGTAAGATGGATATTAAGAAGTTGATTGAAATGGAATGTATGCATGTTTCTAAAGCAGAGTGGCATAAATGCACTTGCAGTACTGTTAGATGGATTTGAACAAAACAAAAAAAGGAACACCCAAGATTACTTTTATTTTTATATGTTTTGTGTTTTTTTTTTTTTTTGTTTTTTTTGTTTTTTTTTTTTACTGTAATTTTGGAGCTGGTGTAAAATAGCCCTAAAAATGTATATTACAGTTCTTGAGTTGATTTCATGTCAAGTTCCCAAGAGTAAGAATGAAAAAGATGGAGTAAAGCTTCTTCATCTGAGTTTGATCTTCAGATTTTTTTTTCCCACTACTGAGAGTGAGGTTGTCCAACAAAATGAAGCCTTGCGTTTTTGATGAAAGGGAAATTGGACTTCCCAGAATGCTGAGCTGGTGGGCAAGACTCAAAATCAGCTGAGCGTTGGATTCAGGAAACATTTCAATGTTCATAATGAAAATATTTAAAACTGTGTCATGTCCACAAACATGTCCACAGAGATTCTGTTTGCTACGTTGGAAAATCTAAAAGAAAAATAAAACAATCTGATAAAAATGATTGCAAATGGCTATCTTAAAGCTAGAGTATGTAACTTTTATGAAAAATATGTTTTACTTTGTATATCCATTTTATAACACGGTTATCCCGAATGGGGTAAGCGTGGGTCTATCTTCAGGGGGTGCTGGTTTCCATTTCCAGCAGTCAACAAGCGAAAGGCTGAGAAGTTTTGTGCAGGGTTAGACATTAAAACAATAATCCAAGCTTTCACATCTCAGATACCTTGTCATATAAAAACAGAGTATGGCAAAAGTGCAAACATTTAGGCGTAGCTGTTTACCTAAACTGGGGTCTGCAACCTGTGGCTCGAGGCTCCTCTCTCTCTTTCAGCCTTCCAAAGTGGCTCTTAGTTTTTGTCTCAATTGATATAGAACTCTGCAATGTTTTTAAATATTAAGGTAACAAAAATAGGTGGGAATTCTGTGTGTTTTCATGCAACATATTATGAATTCCACCAAAATGCATGAACATCTTTTTTTGATTGTTCACGGGGTTTTTTGGGGTTTTTTTTTGTCATAACACCACAACCTACATGTTTTTTATCCTCTTCTATACATATGAATTGTTTTGTGGAAGGAAATTTGATTTTATTTGTAGACATTTTACATATTGAGAGAAAAACTTTCTAGAAAGCTTATGTAGTTTTTTTTTTTTTTTTTTTTTTGTGGTTGTGGGCAATTTCTGTCAGTCATGGAGATTTGCTTTTTGAATAGCAAATGTTGCTGATCCCTGACCAAAACTGACAAGCCGGACAGAAATGGCATTAATCAGAGAATCAGCCAAGAGATCCATGCTAAGTATGGGAGGTGCAGAGATCCAAATCTCAGATGTGAGAATATAGTGACAAGATAGCCACTCGCCTCCGTAAATCTAGCCAGCATACTGAAATCAGTCTATAAGCAATAGGAATATGGATGGAAGTAAATAAAGAGAATACTGCAAGAAAAATTTTGAGGCACTGCAAAAGAGTTGAGCCTGGGGTGAAGGTCCAACCTCTTACAGCACAATAACTCTAAATATAAAGGAAGAGCAACAATAGAATATTTTAGGTTAAAGCATCCACATGGATTCATCAATGCTCTCTGCTCAGTCAGAGTGACCCTGAGCTTTTCTGCAAAGGATTGCCAAAACTCTTAACCTGTATATGTGCAAAAACATGTCTTAAAAAACAAGAGATGAAAAATATGCATGCAGCACTTTTTAAAGTTTTAAATCCCAAAAAAAAAAAAAATTTTTAAAATAAGTAATGTGTATCACGCTTCTTCCAATTTGCTGCTGTCTGTCACACAATAAGATAAATTTAAGTTTGTTGTAACTGACTAGTGTGAGAACATTTTCATGCACTGCAGCCTCCAGATTGCTCTCTATAACTTGAGCAAATATAACACAAGCAACATTTTAGTGTGCCAAACATTTGGAAGAAATTTGACTGTACAAAAGGTCGTACAGACTCATGTATCTTATCACACAGCACAGAATCACAGGTCGACTTCTTTGGCCGGATTTCTTAATAGATACACCGTTGGCTGGAACACAGACTGCTCCTCATCAAACGTGATACACTAGCCCAGTTGGAAAGTTTTCAGTTTGATCAGGTAGAACATTTTTGCTCCTACTATAAAACCAAAACCAATGAAAAATCAATTGTGAATGTGTTATAAACCTAAAAGCAAAACCAAAAGTAGCTATTTCTGTTTGTGCATGCCTCACGTTGTTTAAAGTGCCTGTATTTGCCTGAACATTTCCATGTTGCTTATTTTTACACTGAGCTGAAATATTGATTCTGCTGTCAACATTCTTGCCACATTCATACACAAACCTCTGAGTTTGTTCTTCACAGCACTCAGCGACGTTATTGTTTTTTTTCTGAACCCTTTTAATTTTGAAATGAGTCATTTTGCTGAGCGCTGAGACCAGGTTGTTAAATTAGCAAATTTAGTAAATAATTTACAGCTGCTTAAGCTTATTTTGGAGATGTATGTCTTGTTGTTTGAGTGTGTAATTGTACCCCCCAAAAATCGAAAATATATTTGTTGACAATTTCATAGTTAACTCCAGCTGTCGTGGTCAGGTTGTTGCCGCAGTGTTTGCCTAGGTAGAATAAACATTTTTCCAGCATTTGTTTTTATCTGTTTCCCTATTTGTTTCTGTTCATACTGCTGCAGTAGTTTTATTTTTTTATTTTTTATTTTTTGTGTTCGAGTGTTTTTATTTATTTATTTTATTTCTTTGTTTTGGGCGCTGAGATTGAATCCATCTGATTCTCAATAACATGACAGTATTCCCACTCGTCCCCTCTCGGCAATTTTACCAGCGACTGGATGCTCTCTCCGCTGTGAAAAGTTTTGTATGTTATGGGGGTTATCAAAAGATCCCAAGTGGTCGGAAGAGAGGGGGGGAGATACTGAAAGATTCATAGGACCTTCGCTCAACAGGCGTTTCCATGGCAACACAACACTCTCTGGCTTAAAGAACCGAAGGCCACGATGCAGATGCAGCTCAGCCGCCTCAAAGACCCTTTGATTTCTGTGTGCACAGGAAAACGCTTGCACGCAAACACAGCTCGCGCCTTTGTGTGTGTGTGTGTGTGTCTGTGTGTGTTTTGTTTTAACGTAATGTCATGAAATATCCGCTCTCATTTCTTGCCTCCCCTTTGAAATCACCTTAATCTCATTCCTGCTCTGCAATAAACACTTGACTTGATTTCCAACAACTGAAAGGCAAACATTGTTTCTCTCTCTCTTTCTCTCTCACTTTTCTTATTTCTTGCTCATCTGAATTCAGCAAAGGTGTTTAAACTGATTTCACAGAGTCATAGGATTGATTGGATGTAATTGCTTTGAAATAGGAAAAACTGAGTTAATTGAGTTTTAAATTAATCATCTCACTCAAATCTACCATCATTCAAATCGAAATAAAAAACAGTAACACATCCACCACCACTGGCGTTGATTAGTTAAAATTTGACTGCAAGTAAAGATTGTAGCTTTACTTGTTCATTTCTTCTCCAAACATGCAGTGACGGTACACACATACACACACGCAAGTCATCCGAAGACATAATGCACTCAATCGTCCGCCCACAGAGCAAGTTTTCTTTATTTCATGAATAAACCATTCTCTTAGTGAAACGATTTAGTGCATAAATAAGGGATTCTTGTTGCAGCATCTCGTTACCTCCAGCTAAGATTTCACTGAGGTCTTCTTGCATCTGTCTTAAACTCTGGCTGGTGCTTACTAGCACGGAGAGCACTCAGAGCAACATCTGCTAACAGAGAGTTCAGCCTGAACTGCAGAATGCTAAATATGTTTACGCCTGTGAGATGAGACAATCAGGGCATTAGAGAAGTAATAAGATTTCCTACGTTACTGCAGTTTGTAAAGCCTGAATGGGCAAAGGTTGCTCTGCATAATAAATATTAAATATTTTCTTAAAGCATTTTAAGGGCTTCTGGGCAACTATAGACACTGTGGGTAAATAAGCGTCAGGTCATCGACAGTTTAAATAAATAGTCTTGCAGGGGAACAATAATTTAAAACAACTTTTTTCAAATACCTTACAGTGATTTGTAAAAAAAAAAAAAAACAACCCTGGCAAATATCTATTGAACTTTGCCAATTTGATCGTGTTATAAAGACAAGCCTCAATGTATTTTTGGGCAATATTCAGAAGTGCGATTTTGAGCCAAAAGGAACATAAAATCTTGTGCTAAACATTTTGTCAACTCCATGTTTTTTTGGAACCACTTATTGGCGCACTTTCAGGTGGAAGTCTTTTGAACTACCAACTTTGAACACGTACAGACTGAAGTTCTACTTACCAAAATAGTTTGAACTCCATCCAATTGGATGAAAACCATCCAACCTAAATCACTGGCAGAAAGTCTTTAATTACTTTCATATCCTTTTTTTTTTTTTTTGTCATTTTAATGCTTTGATCTTAACCTGGGATGTCTAACTTCAGTCCTCTGGGGTCGGTGTCTTGGATGCTTTAGATTTCTTCCTGCTCATAAAAAACATAAAAATTGCATCGTCCAAAGATCAAGTACAACTTAACGTGTTACACACACGGATATACCAGAGGTCATACAGCTCTGCTTTCTCCTCTGCACCACACACCCACCCTGATTCTCACTGGACAGATTAAGAGATTACAGAACTCTCTCGATCTGTGTGTGAACAGTGCGTCTGTGCATGTTTGTGTGTTGGAAGGGTGGAACTGAGAGAAGGGGGCATTTAAATCAAGGTGAAAAGGCTTGGAAAGTCTCCTTTCCATTAGTTATATTTCACCCCTAGACCACAACAACAAAACCTTAAAGGTTAGTCATTGGTGTCTGCAACATGTAACCAGACTAGCACCTGTAGCTCTCACTGCAATGAAATGAGATTTGTTTTGAGCATTTTTTTTTTTTTTTTACAAATGTTGACAATATAGAAAGAACACGCATAAAAGTCCTTTGCAGAAACTTGTTAGAATGACTAAAGAAGAGTGATGACGCTGAACTGAGGAGACGTTCAAACATGATTTCACATTCTCCAACACGAGCAAAACAAATTGCAGAAGCTCAAGGACAGATCCTTCTCCAGACTCTTTGTATCGGATAAGAGAATGAGTTTTTTTATGCCACTGAAAAGGCAGATAATCTGTAGACTCAGCCAGAAAAAATGCTTAGGCTTGCACTGACCCCTGGTGTTGACTCCCAAACATTACAAGTCAGAGTTTTTTTTGTTGTTTTTTTTTAATCCAAAAAAAAAAAACGTCTAGTAATGCCTGTCAAACTCTTCTGTAGTTATGTTCTGTATGATTAATTCATGCTTACCCAGAGTACATTTATCTAGTTGCTACATTTTTCATCATCTAAAAGCTGTAACATCTCAATTCCATATTTCTAATTTGACATCACTTGTATTAAACATGTGATAAGATATGTTTTGTTTAGTCAGTTTTGTCTGCTGAGAAGTAAAGCTTACCAGTTCAGTGCATTGCCATAAATCTTAACATACATTCACTTGTTACAAGTCTAGCTGAAGGAAGGTTCAAGGTGGATATTTCAAACAAAGCCAAAAACGTCACGTACCTGAATGACGGAGTTCTACGATGATCCAGATTATTTAAAAAAAAAAAAAAAAAAAAAAAAAATCCAATATTTTTAGAAGTTTCAAATAATTTTTAAAAGTCCACTTCTTGTTTAAAGATACAATTTTGCAAACATTGCGATTATAGCTGCATGATGCGATTTCTTTTCAGGGTATCCACATTAAAGTTGAATGACGATTTTAGGAAGTTTATTTGCTTAATATGAGCCACCCTCTTTTAAAAAGGATCCAAAGTAGTTCAACAATTGACTCAACAGCTATTTATTTCATGGGCAAGTGTGGACACTTTATTTCTTAAGTTTCTATCAATTAAGCATGGATAGGAACAATGCCTATTGTTCCTATCCTAGCATTGTTCCTATCAATGCTAGGGTACAGTTGCTTGCATTTGGGGGATTTTGACGTGAGCAGACATCCATTTAAAGGAGCTCTCCATGCAGGGGAAATAAGTCATCTTTAAGCTGGAAAAACAGAACAGCCACACCCAAGACATTGCTATAATCTACAGTTTGTTGCATCCTGAAAAGTCAGGCACTTGTTAACCCAGCAATGCATAAACCCAGACGTCCACGAAAAACAACTGTGGTGGATGATCACAGATCCATTTCAGTAATTAAGAAATATGGATCCAACCATGTATGATCTTATAGTGCTGCAGATTGTTTATCGACTGCCTTGCACAACAGAATTAATTTGATCCAAAACTGTTTGGAAACCGATGATTTAACAGATGGGAAGATTTGAATAAAGTCATGCTAAGACAGCTGGGCATAATTTCAGGTCAATCACTCACTAAACTCAAGACTGAGTGCTGGCATTAAATCAATATGTTCTGAAGTATTAGTTTAGGGTGTGCAGGGTGGAACCAGAATCCAGCACATTTTTTCCCCCACTTTTCATTGTAAACCATTTGTTCTTTTCAGCTGCAATATACAGAATGAATATCACATTGAAGGTGGAAAAATCTGAAGATGATTTAGCTTGATCTCCAGTTTTAACGTTTTGAAAGACAGAATTTCAACAGGGACTTTCTTATCCCCTTGTATAATAATGGACAGAATTATTGTCAGACTTTCAAAAAATGTGCTTCTTAAAAATGAGATAGGAATATTGACTGGTGGGATAATCTTGAATGTATCCAATTGCAGTGGTGCCAGTTTTGGATTCAAATGGTCAAACTTCCTCCTCAGCATGTAAAGTGCTACAGGAGTCTGATAATGAAGCATTACTTGATTCAGGTGAAGTCAGAAGGAAAGAACTAAAATGTACAGGATACCAACCCTTTTGAACTGACTTTGGGACTTTTTAGTCGTTCTTTTTCATTATAATAAGCAAATATGCCCCAGTGTGTAAAAAATCAGAGTCAGATTGTTTGTGAATTCTGGAAACTTTAACATAGCTTGCCAAGAAATAATAATTTTACTTGTTTGCTATTACTGTTAAACCACTTCAGCATTTTAAAGCTGTTGCATTAATCTTGGAGTAAAAATAATCAAGCAAAACAGAAATATATCACACATATGACATTTTTCCACATTCTATTGCGTGGGAAATGTACGTAGCTGTGATCAGTGGTTTCTCTATAACTTAAGGTGGTTCTGTGTCTCAAAAAATCCTGTTTAAATTGATTTTACTGTTGTATTTTCTTGGTTTAAAAATACCAGATGTGGATTACAAATATTTTCAAAATCAAAAGTCAAAGATTTTCTATTGTGAGATGTAGATGGGAAACATGGTCGGTTCTCTATTCTTGGGAAATATTCAGTACCAAAAAAATGTTTTTTTATGATGAGGGTCTGTGAAATTCAATTTTAGCTGGAAAAACAGCCAATCACAGTCGGCAAACAGAACTTCTGCACTGCAAAATGGCCAAATTCCTTTTTCATGCACACTTTGTAAAATTGCGAAAGATAACATGATTTGGTATGGCCAGGCTTGAGAGGCAATGTGGTTTCTTCTCTTTTTTTCAAATTTGCCTTTTGCCCCTCTTTTGACACCTATATATTAAACATATCACTTAAAATGTATTACTTTATTTTTTTTTATTTCAAGTGAAGAAAAGGATATTATTTACACCATAAGAACCACAAATCTTGACTCAGATTATATAAAATGTCACTGCTTTAACTCACTATTATTTCTGCTGTATGGCTATTAACCTTCTTATTAGATTTAAAACACTTTTTTCCAGACTTCTTAATTTACATTGTGAAAATGCCGAGAAACTTTTGTCAGAAAGAAGACTTAATCAGGTTCAGCTGCCCCCACCTTTGTGGATTTCTCTCTGTCACCCCAAATCTTTGATCCCCTTTCTTCTCCACTCTTGACAATTTTGTCCCATATCCTTAATAGCAAGTCTTTCTCTCCCTTCTTCCTATCTTCCTGCACCTTAGTGACTCCACATGTCTCATCCTTCCACCTCCCTACAGTTCTGGCTCTTTCTTCCTCTGCTGTGCAGCAGGATCTCTCGCTCTTTTTCCTTCCTCAAGCCTGTCCCAGACCGAAGGCCGGGCCAATTAATGGCTGTCATGTTTGCTCTCTGCTGGAGCTGCCGTAAGTGGTGCAGACAATTTGTATTACAGAGGGTCCATCACATGCATGGCTGAGCTGGGTGATGGGGCCTGCCTGTGCTAATAGGCTGTGAATGGAGAGGCCGTAGACCCCGAGCACTACATAACTGGGAGGCTTAAGTTAGTTCTTGGAAAAAAACCAAAGCATCAAGCTGGGGGGACAAAAAGGTAGCGAACTCACAAGGCAAAGCAAGACAAAGGCAAATTATTTGATGTATTCGTGCTATTCCCTGTTTGTGCCTCCGCCTCGCAGACTCTCTGCTGTTTTAAGTCTGGCAGATCAGCTGTCATTACTCAAGCTGACAGGGCCTGTCTCATCAGCTTTGTAGGAAGACAAAGAGAAAAACAAAGGAGAACAGGCAGTACCATATACAGGTGTTGCGTGACTGCATGCACTCTTTGCACAAACCCCAGTAAATGCTGTTGGACTGAGGGGTAGGCAGTCTCTCCGAAAGGAATGATGAGATACGTACATAACTTGGCACAAAACACCAACATTTTGTTATGCTATTGCATGGAGGAACAGTTCTTTGACACTTGAAAAAGTGTCTGGTTCATAATAATTTTTGGAGTTTTTTTTGTTTTGTTTTTGCTTTCTTAGTACACTTAAGTGTTCCAGATAATAAAACAGATACCAGTAAAGGACAACCAGAGTAACCCCAAAATGTCATTTTAAAATATATAACTTTTCTTTTCTGACAGGTTGTCAGTTTAAACACCAGATGTAATGTTCTCCATTTGTGGATTTTGGTTCACACTTTCATGAGCCACATGTATTTGTGTTTTGAGTTTTTATTTATGCGTACTTTCTAAATATTACTGTATTTTTATTTGTATTAAGGTCTTGCCATATTATTTCAATCTTTTGTCATGGAGCTTTTTATTTATTTTATTGTTTTTTATTTTTGTTTACACTTTTATGTCAGTATTAGGCTTCTTTCCTTTGTTTTGCGGTACATAAAGGATAATAACCGGTTTGCTTTAGAAAACCCTTTTCACTGAAAAAATTAAATGATCATTTGAAGAACATTTTTTATTATTTGTCTCAAAACAAAACCAATCATCAATCAGGGGAAAGGTTTAAGTGTGGTGGAAAAAACACAAGAGACAAGAAATCTATTAGGGTACAAATGCTTCTTCGCCACATCGCTGTAATTAAGGTCACAGCTCTTTGTAATACAACAGACAATGCCATGGTTTTCTTGATCACATTAAAGCAAGTGGCACCAATCAGTTATTTACTGGTCCCACACAAATAAAGCTGCACTTACAGAGTGTTTCTGGATAGGCACCATGGCTGTATTGTATCAACCATATTGACTACCTTGTTTGTTTTATTCGTGGGCACTTTTGTACGCTGTCTCCACAAGTGGCTTTTAAAAACTACAGCGAGCCAACGGTTTGTGAGAAAGATTAGACTATCTGCATAATTTCATATTACCAGTAAGATGAGAAGTGATTGGATTCAGTCAAGCAGCAAGTGAAATGACACAATTTGTTATTTCATGTGCCTCCAAATGAATGATTCATCACCAAGTTGAGAGTGCGCTTGATGTGCGGCTGGAAGTGTTTCCACAGAGCTGAGTGTGAAAATGGTGACAGCGTAAGTATGAGATGCACTAAGGAAGATTTGGGTTCAGGCCAACACAGCTTATGTTTTCATTCTCTGAGACTTAAGCAGTTCAGTGACACTTCACTCTAATTGAACAATTATCTGTTTGGTCTAATTGGTCCAGATTTCAGATACTCTTAGTTAGCACACATACATCAAACTATGGGTTCAATCATCCTTGTTCCAAGTGTTACGTTATTCTGTGCAAGAAATGCTACATATGAAAATGCTATATATGTGGTGTCCAGGTGTATTTTAGGTGTTTGAATGATGTGCTATAGAGGAGGCAAACAAACATATAATTTAGTTTCTGATCATCGACTGGTGAGGTCATACAGAAAAAAGAAACCAAGAGCGGAGGCTAAAAGGTTTCTTAACATTATCTTTGTTCCTCTATGACATCTTGTCATATTATATAGAGACACAACATTGATGAAGTCATTGTATCCATGTTAAATTTGTTTACCACCAAAACACATCAAATCCCACAAGAAAACACGCAGAAATACAACTTATCATTGTGTTCAACTTACACTAATGTAGAGGAAAGGAAAGAGTTCCCATTTTCTTTTCTGTTTGTTTTGATGATTGCACACTTACGGACATGTCCTTGCGAAACTTGTACATTTCCACTTCCACTTTCATGTAATTAACTTTCTCTTGTTGAACACCATTGTTTCATATTTTTAGAGGTTTCTACAGAATGTTCTTATTTTTACTCTTCTGTAAGAACAGACGAACAGGTTGAATTTCAGCTTTCTTTCTGTTTCTTTTTTTCCTCCTCCTGTCTACATGTCAGAGAGAAACAGACTGAAGACAGAAAAGTGAGAATTTTGAAAGGAAAGTGATGCAGTCAAAGTGCATCATGAATGAAAGTAAAAGGGCAGGCTATATTATAGCTGAGGGAATTATTTCCCTTTACAATTTTCCATCTGTGTATTTGTCTTAATGGCTCTATCAAAGTGAATCCATCACTGCTGGACAGAATAAAAGATGTGCAAGCTACCCATGAGTCTGTGTGCAGATTGTGTATATATTTTGATAGTGTTTGCAATTATGAAAAAGAAAAGACATAAAGTGAGTAGAAAAGAAAAAAAAAAAGCTAGACTGAAGCAGTATTGAAATTATTACACTGTGTGATTTGCATCATCCATTAGCGTCATAGTGAGTCATATTCATCAAGGATCTGCTGTGAGGCTCCCTGTGATTTACTGTAACTGTGACCCTTTTTATGTCTTAAGATTACTTTACTACATTTTCTGAAGGACTCCATTAAGTTCCAGAGCAAAAAACAAATATGTGTTTAATTTATGTTGATGTGCTTCTATTATATTTTATCATGACACAATCTTATGAACCTGAGACATCATTTTAAAACAATTTATTTAGTAAAACACGCAGTTTGGAGCCACTTGTGCTTGCATAGCAATAGATTGTGAAGGTGTGTTGTTTTATTTCATTTGTTTTAAAGATAATACTGATGTGCTCTTTTGTTCCATCAATCGTCCAATGAGGTTTTCAAACAGGGGATCTGTGACAACAATGCCAGACATCAATGCGGAGCAATTATTAAGGATGCGGAGGCTGAGGGTTGCCTCCCTGGGCCACCATCTCTCACCTTCGTCTAATTACTCTGATACATTTGACATTCACACACTAGAGGGCGCTCATAGCTTAGATCAGAAACTCACACAGAGCCAGATTTCTTATACTGTTCCTAAACCGAGCTGCTGAATACATTACACAATTTTGTGTAACCCATAATGTAATCCATATGCAAAAAAAAAAAAAAGAAACACTTTAACCCATGTATCAGGTCTGCAAGAAGGTCCATCAAGGTTGCAGAGAGCCAGAACTGTTTGATAGAGCCACATGCTGCTATTCTCTGGGGCATGGCAGTGTGCTTGTTTCTCTCCTGGCATGCTGATGGGCCTAACAGAAGAGCTTTGCTGATCATGCATGGAGACATTGTGCCACCTACAGGCTTTCTACAGAGGTTCAACAGTCGCTGCAATGAAATGAGAAACTCAGAAATAGAGAGACAGAGAGAAAAAATTAGAAATCAGTTTTTTCTTGCTGCAGAAAGGCTAGGAACTGTAGGGGTGGTGACAGTGACAATCATATTTCTTTACAATCTTAGATTGTCAAGAACGCATACATAGTTCAAAATAACATAAGGAAAGGCTCAGGTATCTTTAAGTGGAATTTTGTGGAGAGGTTATGGACAGTTACTATCTTACCTGACATCAATACAAGTTTTAACAACCTCAAATTGGATCTGACTGTAGGGCACAGCAGGGGCAGAAATTTCTACCAGCTTCCACATAAAAAGCATTAAAATCCAGATTATGTGATGCCTGACTTGTCAGAGTGACTATCTGATGAAATTTTATGCAATGTACAAATAATTTTCAGTTGAACTGCTTTAAATTTTTCAGTTTTAAACACACCAATTTTGCATCCCATGGTTTCTTTGCCGGATTATTTTTAATGTTTCTTTATTTCACATACAATGTGCATTTTATGTGAGTAACCATCAACCTGGACTGCATGTTGATGGTTGATGGTTGACTTCTTCGCAGAATCCTACTTTAAAAGAATTCCAAACCTTGTATTATAGGAGGTGTGCCATAAATTATTGCTAAGTAGTCTGAAAAAATTAGACTACTTTGCATTTGCAAACAACGGTTTGCAAATGAATCCATTGTTAGTTGTTTCTTTAAGTCTGAGTAATATTCAAGTGGGTCAATATTGCATCACACAGGTATTTAACCTTGATGCATCCACCTCGGAGACAAAAGAGAAACAGTATGGATACCATCGTTATATAATCTGAGTCATCCTTGTTCAGAACATGAACTTACCCTTTTGTCATTCTAATTGTGGACGGAAGTCTAAAATTGCACCAGTCGTATAACATGATAGCCATTTGCCTTATTGTGTGTTTCACCTAAAAGATTCGATCTGACAAACCCCAGTCCTTAGGTTTCTAGATGAACATGTGCTGTAGTGTTTGGCTCCAAGATGTTAGCAGTGGATCATCTGAAGGAGGATATTTTGTAAGATCAACTTTTTGTAGCTTCAACATGCTATAATGTTATCCCCTCATCAAAAACATAGTGGAGCAACACTCCAAAAACATACATGAAAGGATGCATGAATGATTCTTTCATTCGTGCACGTTAAAGGGACCACTGAGTCTCCTGTGGAAGCTATTCAGGGATTCCTAAATGTTTGCTTTCAGAAAGAGCCACCTATTTCCACAATGCTCCTCCTTGGAGCTTCATCTTCCAGCTGAGCTTCCAACTCACATGTCAAACCCTCTCACGCATTTTCTCCATTCAGTTGAACAAGAGTAGTGGCAGCAGCAATTAGTAAAAACCAGGTGGAGTCTGTTAAGCTTATTTTCTGAAACTTCTTAAAGAAACAGAGATCAACTTCAAGGTTTCAAATTGTGAAGTCAATTTTTTTAAGTCAAGTTATGGTAAGAAATGAAGCGTCCTTCTCAGAGTGTATCCAGATACCTTTCATTCCTCAGGAAAGTGACACACAACCACACAGTCAATCATATGACTTAAAAGAAAAAGTAATTCAACAGTGTTGGGTGGGTTATTTTAAAAATGTAACTGGTTAGGGTCACAAGGTGTATTATTTGAAATGTAACAATCCACATATTTCAGTTACTTTATCAAAGTAATTTAACTGATTGTATTCAGTTACTGTTATTTAGGCATTTGGCTCTGCTTTAGCTGTAAAAGCTTGCAGACTACAAGCATGTGAATGGCGGCGGCATATATTCAAGTCGCTTAGTGGCAAGTAGAGACACTGTAATACATCCTTATGTGGCAAGAAGAAGCTAAAATTCAGGCTGGCAACTTCTGGATTGCAAGGCAAATACTCTTGCTAGACCCTAATCTTATTTGTCTGTTGTAAAGCCTGTGAATTGAATGGATATATGTTACTGATCAAATGTCAAAAAGATAAATCTGAAGGGCCATGTCTGTTTGCTCTTAATAAAGATGTCACACATAAGTAATATTGTTTTACTTGACACAGTGGATTGATGGGTGAGCTCTGTAAATCCTGTTTCATTTCCTTTGTTTGGTTTTCCTTCACCAAAACATATGATGGTACCATATGTTCAGTGCATAGACTGTCCTATAGTCCAAATGCAATGATGTTTTAGGGTCTATTCACACCCAACACATGTAGGTCACTTTATTTGGACCCTCATTAGTGTTTGAATACACTCTGGCGCAAACAATTGGATCAAGACCCACTTTCAGAGGTGGTCCAAACAAACTCTGGTGGGGTTGGTTTCTGGTGTGAATACAAACCGACCTCAATCCAAACTGACTTCAGGTAATGTATGTCTTTTTTTAGACTTCATAAGCCACCGCTGCTGGGCATTATGGTATAAAAGAGCCCTTCAGTGTTGCTAATGCTGCTGAAATCATACCTTATCCGCTGGTATCCAGGAGCAGAATGCAATTTTTCCACTAATATCCAGAAACCAATTTGTTCCCATAACAATCATTGTTATCAGCCAACACCTGACATTGGCTTTTCTCAGGCTGACATTTGATCAGCTGACTCAACGATTTAACATAAAATGCCACATAACACATATATATGTCCAAATGAAATGCAGAATATTAGGTTTGTGTATCTGTGCTTGATTTTTTCCCTTTAACAGTTTTATTTTTTTTTGGCGAAGTTTGAAGGTGAATCCTCATCAGCATTGTTTGTATTTATGTAAAGTCTTTTGTGCAAAATTAAATCTGAAAAACAAATGCAGTTGCATGGAATTTGGTTAACTAATTTAAGTAAGGTTCCTGACCATTTTTTATGTAAAAAATATATACCTTGCCAGGTTCTTCTGTCATTTTAAGGTTGGATATATGAATGGACACTCTTGTCTCTGCCAACAAAGTTGACAAGTAACTGGAAAATGTATAATTGTCAACTACTAGACAATGTTACAGATATGGGAAATCAGCATTCTCTAGGATTTATGTAAATTTTTCTTTATTTTTTATTTATTTATGTTCTTGGGCTTAAACCTTTGTTTCCACTTTTTACTTTAAGTAGATATTTTTCATTTTATTTCACACTTTTACATCTGAGTAACCAGTTATCTATTTTGAATGTTAAAAAATGACGTGAACCTTTTTTTTTTTTTTTTGCTTCTGGGTGTAATGCATGTGTTCACCAGCTTTTTGAGCATGATAAGCAGATGTTAATACCAATTGATGGAGATGTTCTTAAAACAGTAATCTTCAGTTGAAAGTGCAGCCTATTTTAACTGAACAGTGTTGACAGAGAGGTAGGTAGATAGATAAACTTTAGCTTTATAATGACATATTATTGGGGGTAAACAGGAAAGATTGAAATAATAATTTTCCTGCCACTATTTTAGAAATTATTGTTTCTATAATTGAAAGGAAAGATATTTGAACTTCAGAACTAAAAAACAGTGGAGACAAAATACCTCTGTTAATGTGCCTCCACTCCACCCTGACATATTGATGTTAAGTGTTTCAGGACTGCAGATAGAATCCAGGTCCTGGGTGTATTACAAACAGTGCAGCTGAGTGCAAAGAGTTTTAAAGCTCGCAGCTGGAAGGAGGTGACCGTTTAAATTGACTGGGTCAAAATGTGAGCGTGATGGTGTGATGCCACAGGGAAATGGTGCAGCAGTTTGACTCTTGAAAGCAGAGTGGAGAGCACTTTGTAAGTAAATTACCCTAATGATTCAGCCAATAGAGCTATAATTACCAGTAGGCAGGGATGCATGCCTAAATGAAGTAACTTTTCTTCCTTTCAAAGAATATTTGCACACAAGACATTCAAGCAACTAGAGCACTACCATCAATACCAGCAATATACAGTGTCAACCCAAAGTGTGCGCTGCTATTTAATTCAGTTCTTTCACATTTTGTGATGTTACAACCACAAAATTTGATGTGCTTTTTCAAACGTTTTAAGGGAAAATAACCCAAAGTATTTCTTACACAGAAGGAAAATAAATATTCTTAAGCATGTCCACATATTAAGATCTGAAAAGTGTAGCATGTTTTCTTCTTTGCAAAATAGCTCAACTTCTGTCACACTGGATAGAGAGTGTCTATAAAAAAACAATAATTGCCTTTACTGAGGCATTCAAACACATGAATACACTTTTGATCTAAACAATTTTGCTGTAGCTCTATTTGTATGTTTCCCACTGGAATGTGAGCCACCCTGGTATCAAGTATTTTCTTCCAGGATTGTCCTGGATTTAGCTCTATCAATCTAAAGAGAGGCATCCTCTCACCTTGATGCTCTCACAATCTGGCACATTTTATCACTACTTAGATTTGCAGATAAGGGGAAAACAGAAAAGCATTAGACTTGAAGGTGGCACATCATTATGGGTGTGAAATTAACTGAAACTGTTAGATATATTTTCCAATGTTGGTAAACTTCAATTTAATTTTAATAGCAAATGTACACAGCTGATCTAGTGTGTATAAGAATGATACAAATTTGTATTATATGTTGTTAATGGTCGTACCATTTTCAGGCAATGAAATGTCCAAGCTGTACTCAGAATAATCTGCGAGGATTAATATATTTTGGACAGTTACCTGCACACAGTTGCCTAAAATGAAGCCAATGTCATGTTATATATAACTTCTCAAGCTGCCCACAAATGGAGAACTGAATATAGCAGAAGAGTGCAAACACAAGAGATGACAGCTATGACATGCCAACTCTGAAGAGTCAGGCTGGCTCTTTGAGTGATGAGGAGACCAATATGGCAATGTAACAGCTCGTTAGACTATCCTGAATTCACCCCAGGCAACATACAACTTTAGAACAATAATAAAAAACTGTGCCCTCAAGCAGCCCGATGCAGGTTCAGGCCTCCGTCTTAAGAAATAAGTAGAAGAGGGTAGAGAAATCAGGAAGCAAGACAAACATCATGACTGAAACCACTTATGTAAAATCTGTCCAGAATAAGTCTGAAATCTTCGGTTGAGGTTTTCTGGAGGTGACGTGTCGCCTTGGTGCTTCCAATAGTTGCGAGTCTTGCTCATCTGCATCGGAGTTGTTCTAGAGCAGGGGTGCCCAAAGTCACTCCTCGAGGGCCGGCGTCCTGCATGTTTTAGTTCTCTCCTTGATTTAATGCACCTGAATCCAATTATGGCTTGTTAGAAGGCCTAAGAAGACCACTGGCATGCTGAAAAGGTTGTTTCTACCACCAGGGAGAACAAAAACATACACGATGTCGGCCCTCGAGGACCGACTTAGGGCACCCCTGTTCCAAGAGTACTGCCTTGGGCTCCTTGTTGTTTTTCTCAAGTCACTTCAGTGCAGCTTTGGTGCATTTGTCACTTTGCATCGCAGTAAAGTGTCGTTGACCTGGTTGCAGTGAATATAAGGACAGTGGAATCTGTCAAAGAAACATTGAGATGTATGCTTGAACCTGCATGGAATTGCATTGTAAGGAACAAATCAATGTTTCTCACTTCACCTGTCAGTGGTTTTAAAAGGTACTTTCTTTGTGAACTAAACTAGTCTATTCTAACAAATTGAGTCCTCCTTCGGAATCGGTGGCCCTTTATGCTTCTTCTTTGCCAACTCCCACTCACTGCAGGCTCCCATGGTGCTATTGGTTCCCTAAATTGCCTCTCAATTTTCATTTGGCCCTGTTGATTAGTCAGTGTGCCTTCTCCCCTTGTGCACTCCCAAACTACTAGAAACTCTGCTCTCAGACAGATCAATGGGATAGCCCCTGGAGAGGGAAGAGTGGGGCTTACTGACAATGTGCAAAGTCTCACCTTTTCCTCTCACTGATGGTTTTCCACACTTGTTTTAGAGAGACTACAATTCTGTAAGACATTCAGCACCTTTTTGTTCATTGTACTTTGCTAATTAAGAAGGTATTTGTCATTTAAACAATAATGAATATAAAGGATTACAGGCTTGTATGTTCACAGATGTATACCCATTACTTGCCCAATAATTCATATAGAGAAAGTATGCATGCATAATACATAAAATGCCCTCCATAACTACTAGAACTTCCTCTAAAACTGTACAAAGAGACATTTGATACCATATAACAAGTGATTGGCAGCTACCTACATAGTTCTTAACTTTCTCAACCCATCTGATAATACTCCTTCAGGTCTACCTCAACCCTTTGTCAGGGTTCCCCAAGATTAGGTCCTGACCTAATCTTAGATTTAGACATCCTAATCTAAGATGTCTAAATCAGTCATCTTAACTGTTTTAGACCAATTCCAATATTAATGTCAACTGCTATGCAGATGACACCCAGCTCTATCTTTTCAATTAACCAGAAGTCTCTCCCACGCTGTTGTTTTAATTAAACATACAGTTCTCAAACAGCATCTACAACACTAACATGTTCCTCAGAGTATCTCAATGGAAGTATGATAATCAGGAAAAAAACCCTAAAAAACAAACACTATTTGTAGATTTTTGCTTTGTCCATCCCCATAGCTTAAGAATCTGGGTGTCATCCTTCAATCCACATTACCTTCCTACTCTCATATCAATAGCATCCTTTGTTCTGTAAAGTTAAGCCTGCCTTATATCATCTCAGTCTATCCCTTATAAATTCAGCCAGCACAGAACTTAGCTGTCCATCTGATTGGCATTGTCCTATCCACCGGCTACGTCATTTCTGTATTGTGGCAGTATGACTGACAGCCAATCAAAATTAACTTTTAAAAAATTAACATTAACTTTTAAATCCTTCATCGGATATTGCTGTCAATTATTAACTTCATTTCTTAATACTTCAGTTAAATGCTGAAGTATTTACATCACCATAACAACTTGTTATCTCACATCTTAATTATCAATGCTCTTTGCCCCTTGACCACCAATTACGTGTCTAATTTAGGAAAAAAAAAAAAAAAAGATTATAGATTGATAATCAAAGCTTCCTATGGACTATGATCAATTTTAAAATGAAGAAAAATATGTTTTATGAAAAGGCTTCAGTTAAATTGCATTTATAAGAAATATTATAATAGTAGGGGTGGCAGTAACCATTTCACAATTATTAAAAAGAACAACAAGCTAATATTAATTTAAAAAATATATATATAATAAAGATTGATTCTGTGATTATTCTACTGCTTTATGTGTCTTCATGAGGAGTGCAAATAATTGTGGATCTACAACAGTAAATATTTAAACCACTGCCATATTTCATATCCAACAGCTGTGTTTATGCCTGGTGGATTAACTTCTATGTTTGGTAGTTTTCCCAAGTGCTCTCCCTTCTTCTTATATTGCAGCAAAGTGAACTGGGTGAACCAAAAGAGCTGTTGACTTTAGGTTACAAATGTATTCAAGGCAGGTATTTTGCCTCCTTTCAGAAATATATTCGTTGATTTTTTTTCCTGATGCAAAAAAAAATTAATTTCTTGGGAGACAGCTGTCATACATACCTATCAAATGTCAGTTATCTTGCGTCATTTAGATACATATTGGACCTCACCTCATGCTGTGTATTTGACATCACACCATTATAAGATAGAAGCCAAACTTTTTAGTCTACCTCTTGTGGAAGCAGCTGTTAAATAATGATGTTCACCGACCCATAATATTTGACACAAAGCAAGAAGTGTCCCTTTCCATTCTTGGAGGCCATGTTCCTTCCTTATCTCGGAGAGTGTTGTTTAGATATTATGTCGGACAAAGGCTGCATATGATTTAAGACTGCTGCATCTACGGACGAAGCAACTCATTTATCACATCTGGAGCTGTACAGGCAAAAAGCCCTGAAAAAGGACTGACACCCAAAGAATATGAAGCATAGAGAAAAGAGGCAATTTCTCCAGCTGGTTTCTACTTATCAAGCTATTTTCCCATCACATGAGCTCCACCCAAGGCTCCGTCCCGGTGGAGCTACAGTTACACTGGAAGTGCAGTGAGTTGGTGTGCTCACCTCAGAGTTTCAATTCATTTTTAAATATTTTTTGGGGGGGAGGGAGGTTGAACAAGAAATTTGAGAAGCAGACAAAAGGATGTAATAACATTATTGTAAGGGACTGTGTGCCCTAAAGCTCCATATAGATGTGCTGTTTTTTGTTGAGTCAAAGCTGGTTTCTTTTGCACTTGAGTGCTGTACACCATTTCTCTAGAAATTTGCAATCATTGTGGACTAAAATATTCGTGTGAGTGTGCATGGAGCAAGACGGCTGGAGGTAATTTCAGACACCTGAGTTAAATCGATACAGCTTTAAGAACAAGAGTAGAAATCAATGTCTTAATTTTGTCGGTAAATAGAGAAAATGGAGGAGGAGCATGTAAGGCTTTCTCTGCAGCCAACAACCAGAACCACTGGTGCATTTATGTGTATAAAAATGTGCAAGTGTAACTGTACATACTGTTACGGGTGAGTGATTCAGTAAGACATTATTGAAAGACATGCAGTTCTTTGTTGGATTAATCGGAACCGGAAATGTCGAGACAACATTTTTCTTAATTGCCTTTCATGTTTGCAATTGCATCGATAGTGTTCTAGTTACACACACAGTTAAGCCCAGAATTGTTCATACACCTGGCAGATTTAGGTTTATAACAATCTTTTAATTTTATCAACATGACTATGTGTGAAATCTGTGTTTTGGAGTGACGCAGGAGTTCTGACTTTTATCTGATAGAGAAAGAGGAGGGAGCAAAAAATAGCAATGAGGTTCTCCAATCTTAAAATGCTGGAACTCGTCGCAAAAAAATAAAATATAGAATTCCAATTGAAACCAGAGATGTTCACAGGGAATCTTTTCTGTCCATTTCAAGTTCAGACTTTAGGTTGCAAGTCCAATTCCTGTTTCAAATTGTTACGGCCCCTGGCCTCTTGAGGCTGTGCAGGCTTGTTTTTTTTTCATGCAGGTTCAACTGATGGCATCATCCTCTGATTGGCTGCAAGCACTACACCTCATTGGATCAGCAGA
>CAEGAD010079939.1:52500-124971 GCA_903067055.1 Poeciliopsis paucimaculata | reverse complement strand
AATTAGTATGGTTAGACACTAACTAGTTCAGAACATGCTGTTAATACTTAAAAGAAATATCTTGATACATTTGATTACACTTCCAGAATAATTGTTTTCCAAAGGGTTTAGCGTTTTACTGAACTCATAAACAAACACCAAAGAATTTGACTCATCTTGTGAATAGGCAGACCCCCTCAACCTCTGCTTTCTACCCGCTGTAAAACAACTCTAACACTGAAAGCCCTGTCTAATTTATGTAAGTTCAGAAAGTCAACAGTTGTTTTAGTTTGAATCTTTATCCAAGTCTACCTAACTTAAAATCTACTCCAAATATTCATGCTACATCTAATATTTCGTATGCGCAAAGGTTAACTGTTTCTAAAATTAATATAACCTAACTTATACTCCCAACAGAATCCAAATCTGAATCAGACTTTGAGCAAAATTTGTTTCACAAACACAGAGAAAAAGGCACACAAACAACCACGCACAAGGGTAGATAGGAGGCGAACAGAATCAGACACAAAAAACAACCCTGGTAGAATCCAACCCTCTCTAAAAATGAGTCTAATTAGTGACAACACAAATCAAATCTGTTTTCAGGGAATGAATGATCCGTATTAGAGAACCAAAACCACAGAACATTATGAAACACAGACGATCAAGCCTTCCCCAAGTTAGCAAAATAAATGAAAACTAGTTGGACACACCCCCATGAGGTGTATCCTTCACACTCTATCCCATGATTCATTTCAGGCTTAACAGGAGATTCAAAGTGGGATCCTTCAAATGATCCAACCTGCCTGGTTCTTCGCAGGATGTCGGACCTTATGTTTGATTCAGGTTGGGTGAAAAGTTTTGTGAAGTGAACATCTTTGGGAATCAACAACTTTATCTTTGCATTGCTACTTCACCTTGCTACTTATTTATTTGCTTATTTTTGCTTGTTTTTTGTTGTTGTTTTTCTTTTTTGCATCTTTAACATAAAATTTGAAAAAGCTGGAAAAGTCCTAGTAAAAAAAAAAATTCGATCCATTGAGGTAATCATTTGAAATGTAAGTTTTAAGACGTAAGTTTATAACTTAGTGGCCCGTGAGAATTGGTCACGTGATCTTCCCCGCTTTACGGGGTTACGTCATCCCTGCCGATTGGATGGCCGCCTCTTATTGGACGGAGAGGCGGAAGCGACACAAACTCTCTGCTAACAACAACACTGACCGTTTGCTCTGAGTTTGTGTCTTGTGGAGGAGTTTTTGGACCCTCATGGCTTTGCCAGCCCAACTCAGAGCCATCCAGCACCATGTGCGGACCGCTCAGGAGCATGAGAAACGGGACCCGGTGGTGACTTATTACTGTAAGTCCTCAGCTAACGCTAGCTGTTAGCTCCTCGGCTTTGTTTACTTGGAAACAGGGCGGCTGCATTGGCTTTAACTTTTATTCAAAGTGTTTTAGAGTGAAATTTTCTTAGTGATAAACACTGGCGGGATAAAAATAGTTAATTGTTAGTGACGGGTTATCGTTTGGGCTATTCAAACTTTAGGAGAAAGCTAGCGCTTGCTTAGCACAATCCTGACTACTGTTTAAGGTGGAAGGTTTCTCGTGATATTCTTAAATTTAGGCTGGATTCTGACTTTTATAAATGACTATACGTTCTGTGAAGTTTCTGTTAGCAAGAGCAAGTGTCTGTAAGTCTGTCAGACATTTCAGACAGGTGATCATTGTGTCAGAATGACGCAGCAGGTTAAAGTTCCTGTCCAGCAGGTTCTGGTTGTCCACAGGATGACAGATGGCTCAACCTGCAGGAATGTACCGAACCCCTCCACAGTGGTGCTTTAAAACATCAACAAAACAATACAGAAACTGCTCACAGCTTATATTTATATTCTTATAATGGATCTCTAAAGGAGGCAGGACAGAACCCTGATCAAAACATAACTTTAGGTTAACGTCCTGCTGTTTTATAATAACTACTTAAGTCACAAAACAACATTTACTTGAAATAAACTATGAGTAAGTTATAGAAAATTACCTTTCAATCTGAATTAATCTAAAGTAAAGACTCATAAAATAAATGTTGACAAATATTATTTATTCCAGATGTTCAAAAATAACTTCTTTAGGTTGAAAAAACAAGATACATTTCAAAGAAAATCGGCTAAATTAGTATCTAAATTTATAATAGGAATGAAACGACAATAAAGATGTGGCAGAAAAAAATTACCTTGTTGGTTCGCGGTTAAAGGGGTTTAAAAACTTTGACTTAGAAGTATGTAGCATCCTGCAATAACCTCTAATGACGTTTTACATATTATTGATGGCCGTTAATGACTGCCAGCTCCTGTAAAGGTGTGTGTAAATTCAGAGGCTGCATCTTTTGAAAGATCTGGTTGGCCAGGTCCTTTGAAAGATGCAGTGTGGGCACACCCTGTAACGGAGTAATGCCAACCTGATGTGCAGTAGTTAGTTTTAAGGCTATGTGCTGTTTGCACAGATGAAACATTACAGGAAGTTACTGAATCGAAATGTTGTGCAGATTTAATTGGAATATTATCAAAGCTGACTCGACCAACGACCTGCACAGCAAACGGGTTTGATTGAAGAATCAAAGTTTAAAATCTGGTGAATTTATACTTCCCTTTAAACATAATAAAGAAGAGATGCTTCATGCTTTTTGTAATATTTGTGGAAACCTTTAGATTTCTCCGGAACGTTGAGTCACTCTGCGTTGAACTATCCTGAATCAGCAGCTGTGACCTCGCGTTTGTTTCCACTTCCTCGGGTTCTGATTCACCGATCTCCATCCTGGGATCAAAAGGAAATTAATTTAGTAATTTTTGTGAGCGCTTTCAGACAGAGAACTCAGTGTTTGATGCTCCACTCTTGAGCAGATGCGGTTGAAAGCTTTGAAGTCTTGGAAATGGTTGGTGATTGTTGTCATCATTGAAATAGTTATTTCTCAGAAACGGAAAAAACTTTCAAGTTTGATTCGTAATTTTCTAAAAGCATCTAATTTATTTTTCCGTCGGCCTTTTCTATACCCAGTTGAAAGGAGAATTTTACATACACAGAAAAAACATGCACACATTTTTTTTACTGTCTGAAGTAAATCAGTTTAAACTAGGTCAGAATTACTAGAATTTTTTTCTATTTGCTAAAAGCCAAAAAACTTAGCAAGGACATTTTTAGACTTTTTTTTGGAATTTTCTTCAAATTTATTTAGCCGTTAGGGATGATTGTCTTTTAAACTGTCTGACTTGAGTTAAATATTTTGGTTTTCTTCCAAACGATTGT
Organism: Poeciliopsis paucimaculata; assembly: GCA_903067055.1. Lineage (NCBI taxonomy): Eukaryota > Metazoa > Chordata > Actinopteri > Cyprinodontiformes > Poeciliidae > Poeciliopsis > Poeciliopsis paucimaculata. Next base: position 121,698 of record CAEGAD010079939.1, on the reverse strand, counting down.
CACATTAGTTAGCTGGAGTTCTGGCCCATTCCTCCTGACAGAACCAGGCTTAAAAAAACATTTGCATACCTAAATATTGTTTTATCAATCAAATCAAAGCAGTTTTTGTCTGTATTCTGCCAAATTACATTAATGTGAGAATATGTTCAGTATTTACTTTAAGGGTTTCTCATTGGATGCAGATACACTAATTTATTCATATTTTAACAGTTTAATGTGTAGTTTTATCAATATATTTTCCCACAATTCACCCTTTGACTACGTTCTCCGCAGACCCCAAACATTCTGGACACAAACTGTTTAAACTTTTACCTTCAGGTGGCGCTGCAGAGACAGTGACTCTGCTCTGTCACATGAAACCTTCTTTTTCGGTCTTTATTAAAATACATGCAAATGCCTCTGTTATGTTATTTATGTGTTTCCTGTAAAGGTTTCATATTTATACTTTGATCTGTTACTCTGAAAACCAAAGTTAAATTCCCTTCCTGTGCCACCATGTTGCCCAGTAGAGGACATGGGTTTGGGTTGGATGCAGGTCAGACGTGGCCCAGTGATGGCGCCAGGCCACTGGAGGTCAGCAGCACCACGTGTTTGGGCCGCTGGGCCAGCTGGGACTCGTTGGGTTCTGAGCCGCTTCTCTGCAGACGGTCAGGATTTATGACAGAAGCAGCTTCAGGAACGAGCTCCAGTCCAGTTTCCACTCAGATCTGCTCATGATGTGGAAGCGATTTGGATCTCTTAAGTTTTCCAGACAGTAAATGCTGCACCAGTTAAAGATGAGGCAGCTGGATCTGGTTCAGGAAGAACTGGAGAAGTGATTGAGATATTTTCATAAATGCAGAAAAACCCCCGACTGGAATGTGTTTGATCAGAAGTCTCATCAGAGTCCTGAAGCTTTTATCCGTCCCTTTAATCAGAGTATCAGCCTGTAGATGACCCAGCTGATGCTCGGAGCGGTCCGATCGCTTTCAGCAGCAGTCAGAACCGTGATTCATTCAGCTGTAATGATTCTGCAGAACTCACCTGCAGCTCGGCTGTTTGGCCGCGTTACAAACATCGTTTCACACTGATTGGGTCGCTGACGTTGTTAATGACTCCAGCTCTGATTTCGCTGCCAGTATTTGTGAATTATGACTCGTTCTGATCCTCTGATAGTGTGATTTCTGGTCAGGTTTTACTTTGGCAGCATTAATGTAAATATTTTACTACTCTGCAAAAATTAGCCCCATTTAGAATGACTAGATGCTTGTGGAAGCAGCTTGTGGGTTTATTTAATGTGCAGCCTATGAGCTTTCATGGTGTGATCCGATTTAACACGTTGCTGGGTTTAAAGATGCGGGTCAGAACCGTCCAGGCTGTTCTTTAGAGCTAATAGACCTCTGGAAACCGTTCCAGAGTCAGGAAGAACTTGATCCGTTTCCTTATATCCATCTTTTAACTAGAACATCAACAGAATTTGGAAATATCCTGGAAAACTCTGGAATATTGTTCAAGTGTTTTCCATGTGAAAGGAGGAGAGAGGACAAGAGGAGTGGAAACATAACCAAAACTTTATTTCCTGTTTCATCCATCACTCTGTCATCTGTTTATCTGTCTTTCCCTCCTTCAGTCCATCATTTTATACATCTGTCTGTCCTTTGGTTTGTTCATCTATTCATCCATCCAGTCATCATCCATACATTTATACATCCATCTATCCATACAAAATTAGTTATTCCGAGTCTGATCTTTGCAGAAATATTTGTGATAAATTCAAAAGATTTAAGCTTTTCTATTCAAGCTTCAAAACTGGGTAAAGAAATGGAAAATGTTTCCTGGAGAAGTTTATAGTTTTGACATCAAAATGTTCTGAACTCCTTCAGCACATTTGGACGTCAGTGAGGAGGAAACGGCTGCAGAAAGAGGCTGAAGTCACCAGAGCTGATCAGCATATTGTTTCTATTTCTGGCTGGATATTTCTCAGAATGAAGACAGGTTCTGTCCTGCCTCTGCAGTCTCACACCTGCTGTGGAAAAAAAGAGTCTTTGGTCTTTCTCACACAACTTTAGAGTGTTTTCCATTTTTATCTGAGCTGTAGTCAGCAGCAGCAGGAAGTAGCAAACAGCAGGACAGGAAGAAATGATGCTGAGATGCCATCATCTCAGAGAAAACCAGAAAAACACAAATATCAGCTGTAAGCTGACCAGTTGGGTGCGCTAACCAGCAGAGGGCTGAACTGGGAAGACTGGGAGGAATGGGCCGAGTGGGAGGCCGTCCAGCTGCTGCTACAGAAGAAGCCTTTGTTTGTGCGTGGCTTCCTGCGCTGCGGGGCAGCATCCATGTTCTGGGAGCTGTGAGCAGCGCAGGTCCTGCTGCTGCCACACAGACCGGCCCGTCTCCACGCTGCCTCTGTGAAACGGGACTTTGTTCTGCCGGTTGCCGTGCAGGACGATGATGCTGAAAACAAAGCGCTGCCGACGGCAACGAGACAGCCCTAAACACGAGAGACATTTAACCGACCAGTCAAATGTCTCTGTCCACCAAACTGCATCTGGTTAACATCACTGATAGCTAACCTGACCTGCAGGCAGGAAAAACTTTAGTTAATGAATATAATAAATGCAGAATTAACACCTAAAAACGGTGAATGTCCTCTGACCCAGAGCAACAGCAAATAGGAGATCTGTGACATTAATGGGACTTTTGGAAATAAAAATCTCGAGCGAAGGAGGGAAAGTTTGTCAAAACATTTTTCAGTCAAAAATAAAAGTACTTTACTGTTGGTAAATGTTAGGAAAATATATTTTTATTTCAGTGTAAAAGGATCTTCAGGAATAAAAAAAAAAATGTTTCTAAAAGAACAAAAAAAAATCTTTCAAATGAATTTGTTGTACTTCAGAAAGTAGATAATTATTCACCTTTTGAAGATGATTCATCTGAAATGAATGTTTGGTTTTGAAATAAAATGGTTAAATACATTGTATTGAAAACACATTAAGTTGTAATTCTCTCTCCTGACTTTTAAAGGCACTAATGAAGGATAAACCTGAGTTTCTTAAAGTTCTGTGAACATGTCCGTCCTCCTGCTGCAGGTCGGCTCTACGCCATGCAGACCGGCATGAAGCTGGACAGCAAGACTCCGGAGTGCAGGAAGTTCCTGGTGAAGCTGATGGACCAGCTGGAGTTGGTGAGTCTTCCTCCTCCTCCTCTTCCTCCTCTCTGTGTGCGATCCCATCTTGGCTGCCAGGGACGGGTAGTTTGGCAAAGTGCAGGTAATTCCTGCCATTAGCTGCACTTCAGCTGAAGATCAGAGCTTCATGGTGGGATGCATTATGCTCTGCAGGAGGCTGCATCTTCCTTCTTCTCCACTCCACTGAGACTCTTTGAGAACTAATATAATCAGCTTTAACGTAACATATTATATATGTTAATGCAATCATTTGACTTTACAGTATGTTATGCCTTTTTCTGATCATTTCAGTTAAAAATTTTAAGTTTCTTCTGTTGGCAAGTCATGGAGTCAGGGCTCTGGTTTGATCAAAATGAAACGGACTCAGGACTGGGGTCAGACTGTCAGAGAGTGCATTTCACTCTACAGCCTGTTCAAAATAACAGAAACCCATGATCTCCATCAAGACCACTGATTTTAGGGGAAATGTTTTCTTTTCAAAGAAAAAAAGAGAGAAAAAAAAATGACTAAGAGAAACAAAAAATTAAAAACAGGACAAATAAAATTAAAAAGGAAAACAATTTGTTTTGCAAAATGCATTTTGCAAAGAACATTTACGGCAGTAAATGATAACTGATTATTTGAGTACATTCAGGTTCTCTGTGCCTGAAATACAGTTTGTTTGTTTTTACACGAAGAATAAGAAAATGTAAAAGGTAAAGAAGAACTGAAGTCACTAAAACCATGTTAAGACAGTTTTATTTTCCAAGAGATGAATAAACTGTATCTGAGGTTTTTGTTTGCTGTGAAACACTTTTATTATTTATCACAACATTCAATAATTTTATCACTCGTTTTCCTAACATTCAGACTTAAAATAATTTACGAGTAGTTGAGGTAAACTACATAACTGTCATGTACGATCTGTAAACCATCATACAGACACATCTGAGTAATGATATGATTAAAGACATAAAACCAGCCTTTCAGAAGTCACTGAGGTTTTACATTTAAATAGAGATTGTTGACTTCAATTGAATAAAATGTTCTCTGAAAGGAGGATTCAGGTAAAATATTTATGCTGTTCATGTGCAATAAGTGAATCATAGTTCCAAACTTATTGTTTTAAGTAATCGTGATTATTTAACATGTTTCTACAAAAGATATTTGAACAAACTATGACACTGGTTGCCTTAACGATGCATTCTTTATAGAGAATTTATAGAAGAATTTTATCACCTTAAACAAGCGTCAACTCAAACGTTTCCACATTTTTAGAGTTTCTGTGCAGCAACTTTTGGCAGATCTTTAAACTGTACATAAACCTGGTCTGTGCAGCAGCAGAAGAGAAAAGAAAAGTTGCAGGACTTTCCTTATTAATCACTCAGAGCCAATTAAAACAGACAGTTTACCCAGGAGACAGCTTTTACAGAAGCTCTGGAGAGCTTAATAACGTCACAGTCTGGATGCAGAATCACATCCTCAGCTTTGATGCAGTTCTTCAGTTTTCAGATTCATTAACCGTCCTCAGCTATCCAGGACAGATAGCTGAGGACGGTTAATGAATCACCAAGCTATGATGGACTCATTTTAAAATTAGGACTAAGAACATCTGGGTTTAATAGAAGAAGTGAGACACATCCGACATGTTTCCATTTCATCAAAGTTGAAGTTGACTTTTTGTCTTTTTCCTGCCATTAAAAGAGTATTACAAATACAAGCTGTCTGCTGGGATCTTCCGAGAGAATAAATGAATCGGCGCATCAGCCATCGCAGCTTTCTCCCTGCTGCCTGGCTCAGCTGGACTCATTAAATCTGTTTTCCTGTGTCATCGTCGGCTGTGGTCTCAGAGGGTTCGGTCTCTCTAGGGAGGTAGAAATCATTTGTTTAGAAGCTGGATTCACTCCAAAGCCCAGACTGCTGTCAGTCACTGAGGTCTGTTTGATTCTGATTAACAGATGACTTCATCTCAATACATTCATTAAATAAATTCTCTCATTTTATGTTGTTTTTAGTGATGCATTGGGTACATTACTAAAGGAAGTACATTCTGTCATTTGTGTTAATATGAGCTACAATATATGACTTGTGGAGTTCCTCAAGGCTCCGTTCTCAGTCCCCGTATATTCATCTCACACAACTTTATATCATTATCAGCACACGGCCAGAGTTCATTACTGTTGATGTTACTTTTCAATATTTTCTTATTTAAATAATCAACAACTAATTTGGTGATCAATATACATTGTGCATAGGAATGCACAATGTATATAATATATATATTGTCAAGATGATATTCGATCATCTCAATGACCTTAACACTGCACAGTATATTGTCAAAATTTTGCTATATCAGTCTCTTTGAGCTGTAACATCTTGCTGAGCTCAGAATCTTACTGACCAAAACTGCCTTTGCATTTGCTCAAAACATCCACTTCTAATTTGTTTTGATGACCTGAAATATCAAAATATTTTTTTAAAAAACCCAAGAAAGAGTAGACATGTCCGAGAAGTTTGTGTAATAGCTAAAGTTCTTCTGTGATTCAGAACCAGTCATTGTTTGGAAAAAGTGACCTTCACCTTCCACCACTTCAAATGTTTATTGAAATAAGCATCCTAAAAAACCTTTAAAAATATCTGACTATTGTTGCATTTCCAAAGTGAAGGTGTTTTTTCCCGATGAAACATTAGCTTAACACTAACATGAAGACATTCCTTTGATCCCAGGTTCTTTATATTCCCTGACCAGTTGTCCTCCATGGTTTTACATTCCTGTGCTGCTTAACACATCCACTGATCAAACCACAGAACAGAGTATCTATTCAGGCCTCTCAGGGTCCACCTACCGGGGGGAAACCAGAGTGGTTTCTTTAGTGCTTTTACTAGAAACCTGAAGCCCTGTTGGACACAATAACAGACAGAAAGAATGGAGCTGAAAGGACTGGAAAAAACATGAGTCTGATGTCACACTAGATGGCGCTCACTTTGGAGAAAGCAGTTTTTAAAGGTTCTGGATTACTTTCTAGTAATCTTTGCTATAATGTATAAAAACTTCCATCCTCCAAACTGTCTGGCATATGGACCGGATTTCGTTCTGAATTCCTTTTTGGCACTAAACAGTTTTAATCTGCGAGTTAAACACCAGATTACAACAAATCAGCCAACAGGAAACTAAGATCAGAGTTTCTGCCAAGTTTTTCCACCGACTGTGTGACGTTTGTTTTGCAGATGAAGAAGGAGCTGAGCGAAAACGATTCCATCACTCAGGAGGTGGTCGGCAACGCTCACATCGAAAACTACGCCTTAAAGCTGTTCCTGTATGCCGACAACGAGGACAGAGGAGGACGATTCCACAAGTAAGGAAATTACAGAATACGACTGGTTGATACAAGACGACGCAGGCCGGTCGGGTTGCTCCTCGATGTCAACACTTTGATTACGTTGCGTTTGATCAGCACAGTTTGCTTCTGAATCCGATGTTTACTCCACCAACCACCGCCACATCTGGCTGCGTTTTATGCTCACGGCTGTCAGACACAACACGCACTCGCGCAGCATGACTTCATGTTTCACGTCTTTTGAACCTTTTGTTTCCTAGCAACAGGCGGTGACTCATGCAAAGACTTTTCACTTCAGACCACATGTTCAGGTCTACATGTAAACAGCCGTGTTAGGTTTCTTCGTTTATACGTGAGCTTCAATGCAGCAGTCTGGAGACTTTTGCTTCCTTTTTCCTTCACAAAACAAAACTCTTGATTCCAGTGAAGCTGTGTATTACTGTACTTCCAGGACTGTATCTGTGTGACCATTGACTGTGTTTTTGTACAAATTGGAATTACAAAAATAAATTAGTTTAATGGAAATGCAGCAATTTTGAAAAAGAAAAGTCACATTTTTCACTAAAGTTTTTGCACTGGGAAACGCTTTTTCACACGAGTCATGATCAACAACCAGACATTGTTACTGGCAGAAGAGACGAAGAGAGCAACAGGAAGTGGTCACAGGATGATGACTTGCTGTGTGAACAAACTTATTCATGTGATTTTAATTGACTTTCTTATTTAATGAAAACACCAATTGGGAAATTTTGTTTTTTAAACACTATCATAATATAGACAAAATTTTATGGGCATTTATAATGGAAACATAGCTAATGTCCTTTGGACAGATGATGCCAAAAGAAAGAAGAGTGTGACCACATTAAATTGAGCTTATCCACACAAATGCCTCTTAGAAGTGATTTGTAATGATGATGGAAAAACCAATAATCACCTTTTTTAGAGTAAAAAAGGCAAAAGAGGAAAATGAAGCATATAAAATGGAACACAAAAACACACAAGCTTGTGTTTCTCCTCATATTAGGACTTTTTATTTACTTCCATTCATTTTAGTAACTGCATTTATGCCCAACCCAAACATTAACTGCTACCATAGCCAGTATATTGCTAACCATAAATTTAAACCTTCACTCACACTATACCTTTAAACATGATCCCTAACCCTAAAAGAGAGACTCAATCACATCAGGACCGGGCTTTGCTCCCCATAAGGTCCATCAGTCTTTAGAAGGTCAGTGAATAAGGTCCTAAAAAATGACTATATATATATATATACAAGTATTTTGGTGACCATTACTGCACCTACTTTAAAAAATATTGAGTATTTGTAGGGTTAAGTGGGGTGAATGCTGTGGAATAAAACTAATTTGTCCCATTTCCCTGCCAGGAGCAGGTCAAATGTCGGGTGTCCAGAGTGAGAGATGCCATTTATGATGCTTTTAAACCTCTAAATCCAACCAGGCTCCTGTGCAGGTCCCCCAGTATGAACCGAAGGCATCAAGTGGCCCTCTTAGATCACAACTATTTCCACATTATAACACTGCCGCCACCATGCTTTCATTCATTACCAATCAGGAGTCCAGGTTGCTACCTCCAAATGTGCTTTACTGCTTTTTTTTATAGATTAATTCTGTGGTCACTCTCCAATAAACTTTGCTGTTTAAAGTGTGCAGCTTAATTTACATTTCTGCTCTTGAATAAAAGAAAATAATTGTAAAAAGCTCCCAAAACAATCTAATAAATTATTTATGAAAACTTCAGTAAAACCTCTATAGGAGCTTATAGATTGGTACTTCCATCCCTAAAACAGATCAGCCTCTCTCTTGTTACCAACACAACTGAAACATTAATGAAAGCCAGGCCAGGTGGGCGGGATTTCCCTCCTAACGGTAGCAGTAGGTGTGAGGAGCAAGCAGCAGGTTGTAAAGGATGAATAGCAGCAGAGATGTTTTCAGTGTAAGCAAACAGTCAGACCGGTCTGTTTCCTGCAGCTGTGTTTAATAAGATCAAGTCACATTTCTGCTCCGCTGAACGCAAACAGCCTGCAGTTTAATGAGAAGCAGCAGGCGTCTGCAGTGTGTTTACACAAAGGCACAAATAATCAGTCATAAATCAACAGAATTATATTCAATCTGAATCTCAGAGGTGAGTTGGTAGAAACCCAGCCAACCTCTGATGGAGTTTATTCATTCTTCTCGCCTTCATTCTGCTTCCATGATGAGACAAACTCAGACCTTTATATCCACTTTTAACTGCCATGAACATCATTTACGTGGCGACATTTCAATGTTTGATTTGCGCTGGTATTTTTCCCAGTTAGAGATGATAATTAAAAAGAACCTCCAAGCTTCTGGCATAATTTTAGGTGGATATATGATCGCTCTTGTTGGCAGAGTTTGTTCCGTGGAAGAGAAGTGACAAAGTATCAGTCAGGGCTTTGAGAAAGCTATTCCAAAAACTTAATGTTGGTCTCTTTTATTGGCATCATTGTCCTGTTGGAGCACTGAAATGTGTCCAAGTTCAGTGCTGTCTAACAAACCCACTGTGTTCTGCTAAAGTCAAAGAAATTATTCAGCTCATCCATGGATATATTTTATGCTGAATTCAGGTTTTTTGTCTTATTTTTAGAAATTTTTACAGTTGCACATTTTATGTTTATGTCAAGCTGTAAAGGAAATTGGCCACATGTCAGGAAGCATGTTTGAAGGTGTAGTGTACCAACTGTAAAGCACGGTGGTGGCAGCATGGTGGGTCTGTTTTATTGCTTTTGTATTAACAAGACAATGGGGACAAACAAATCCAAATTGGTTCAGAAATCAGTAGTCGGCCAACGGGAAGCTTTTCCTCAGTGAAACCGTGTGGACTGAAAATCAGTCTGCTATTGAGCAGTTTAAGTAAAATTCAGAAAATTGAGTGTTTATTAAATCAGAGTGATGACAGAAGTTAATAGCAGTTTCCCATCAACCTGCTAAGAGATGTGCAAGAAAATTAAAAACGATCTCTTCAGGATTTTGCGATTGTTTTTGTGGTGTCACTTTATACATTTTTGAAAAAGTTATTACCATATTTGCTCTGTCTTTTGCGCTCATGTGTGATATTACATTTAACATTTTACTTTTCGCCATATTGATCACGAACAATAACTTGACATCAAATAAAGCTGAGGTGACAGTAAAACAGAAGTTAGAAATGGCGCCACCTACAGATGGGAGTTGGCATCACTTTAACTCAATGTTTTTGATCATTTATGTTTGCGGTAAAGTCATGTGCGTTAGCATGGAAAAATGTGGGAATCTGGTGATTTTGAGTAAATTTCCATGGTCATGAAATTGTGAAAAATTGAAGGGATTATCAGAGATGTATGAATACATTTGAACCTGCATGTACCATTCTGACCTTCTTCAAACTTATTTTCTTTTTTGTTCAAAAGAACAAAACACTTAGTCATAAAACTTAAAAGCTTGTGAAGCTCAATGTTAACATGAAACAATGATGCACTGAAAGTTTAACTTAAAATTTATGAGATACGTTTTAACAATGTTAACGTGACACTTTATGCAAGTCATCTCTCACCAACTAGTCTCACAATAAGCTCTTTATCGGTCACATAAAGCTTTTTTACTCTTCAGGAGGACATAAAATCGCTTTATATAAACAGTAAAATAGCTAACCAAAAACGTCTCCAACATTTTTATGCATGCTTCTGCACTTTGTTGGGTCTTGGCACCCAGTGTGGCTAATGGGATCGTCATGTCTGAATGTCTCCCTGCAGCCTGAAGTCGGAGCATCCGTCACGTTGAACCCCCGACCAACACTTTGAAGTCATGTAAATGAGAGCATTTTTCCACTAAAACCCAGAAAACCTCTTGGCGTTGAACGGCTGTGATGCAGCAGCCGGCTGAAAACATGACTGAAAAACTGACTGAAATGGGTCGAAAGTTAAAAGCTTGAGAAGTTTGACAAGAGATTTCTATTAGCTTCCAGTTTATGAAGCCATTTTTTATTCTTAATGTGATATGAGATGTTGATAAAACTAAAAGTTTCTGTACTGATCTGTAGATCATTAGAAATGCAACATTTCTGAGGCTCAGAGCAACACGTTGCATCTCAAAATGAGGCTGCAAAGTCCAAACCTGAAGCATCTTCATACTTAAGAGAATGATTTTGAGCCAAAATGTTTCATTTTAGGCATTTGTCTTTTCTGAAGTGGGAACAGCAATCTTTTAGGTCTTTCTTTTTGTTTGTCTTTTTTAATTTAAAGCCCTCAAAACTATTTCAGTTCCAGCTGTGGCGTCTGCTGCTGGGCCAGAGTAATTTGTCTGTATTTCCACATCATTTAGCAGATGTTTCTTTTCGAAGCAGCTTCTAAATAAAGAATTTATTTATCCAATAAACACATCGGCCAGTTTAACAGCTTCTCAAACAAACACATTGAAGGACAATATACAACGTTGCTCTTTTTAGGTCTTTTGTTTCTTTCATGATTTTTGGATTTCTCATTCTTCCAGTGCGGTGGAAAACAAATGAACTGGTTTAAAATGTATTGTGTTACGTTTGTTATCCATGTATTGTATGTGATAAGAGTTAAAAGTTTAGGGTGATGGGAAGGAGGCCTTATAAACCGTAAAGATTTGTATCTGAATCAGTAAAACACCAGAAGAAACATGAATAAAATGACTGATCTGTCATCTTTTTCTCTCTGCAGGAACATGATCAAGTCCTTCTACACCTCCAGCTTGTTGATGGACGTTCTGTCTGTTTTTGGGGAGCTTTCAGACGAGGTGAGTGAGAAGAGACGGCAACAAAAAACAAAACAACCTGCGTTGTTATCAAAAGAATTTCCCCCCATTCTGTTAGATTTAAAATACAATTATGGATAAAATGGAGCTAACGCACAAACAAAACCCAGCTCTGTTTATCACTTAAAACACTCTCAGACTGTGCAATATTACCATCATTGTTGCATTGGATGGCAAACACATTATCTGCAGCTGGCAGGTGATACTATCTCAGCTGTTTGTTGTGGAAGCTTTGACTCGTTTGTTGAAAAACTAACTTCCCAGGATCATTTTCATTCATCCTCCCATTGCAGAGTGCTAAGCAATTACCAAACTCCTGCTGCTCAGCCAAACTACCCGACGTGATCAGAGCCAAACATGTTCAAAGATCCTGACGTGTCCCGCTGAGTTCTGGGATAAATGGGGGGCAAAGGTGTTGGACATTAAATCAAAAGGAGCAATCATCACCAGCCACAGAGAGGCTGATTAACGGGGAACTGTTGGAGTGTTTGCAAAAGGAAGTGCTGTTCTGTCTTCATTCATGTCAGGAACAACAGCAACTTCAGATCTTCACACACCTGACATACAAATCACAACTTTAACATCTTTGTTCTGCTAACTTTTAATGGCTAAAAAAATTAGTAATTTCTTCACTTTATGACATATTAAGGTATTGAATGGATTTCTGCAGGTTAACTTTACATATTTTAAACTTTACCCAGTTTAACTTCTAATTACATTTAAAGTAGCACAAATCTTAAATAGAGAGTGCAAAGTAAACAACCTTTCACATTAGCTTTAGCATTATTTCTAAACTGAATCGATCAGGTTAAAAAGTGCAGTTGAGGAATTACAATTCTCCCTGTTCAAGCTGAACACGAACGCTTGCGTTTGAATCTAAAATGTTTTTCCATTCCTCATCTTCTTGCTGAATATTTCAGATGAAACCTGAAACAACCACCATGACATTATCATAAACTCTACTGTCTCTAGTGAAGCAAATATTGCATCAGCCAACATTTGCAAAAATGTGAATGAAGTACAGTGCATTGGTAATGTCTGGTGGAATATTTAAAAGAATGATGTAACCTGATGGAAACAAAATAAATGTGCAAATTCTGATGTTTTAGAGACTTTGGGGTCACAGTGCTGTTTTTGTTGCTTTTTTGTGATTTGATGCAGTTTATTGGAAACATTTTTAAAATGTTTCCAATAATTATGTGCCTCTGTCTTCATGAGGCCTGCAGGCTGTTATAATGGTAGTTTTATTTTAGGTAAAACAAAGTGAAAACTCCTGTGATTGCATTCATACTCAAATTCTCCATTAGTCTGGCGCAACGCATGGATCAGTCCATTAATAATGTTTGTGGTTGAAGGAAACAAAGCTGGACTCTCTCCTCCTGAGTCATGAAAACATCAGCTGAACTCTTGTTTTGTTCACAGCGTTTGACTCAGACAGGAACGCTCTGTGACTGGACCGGCAGACGCTGGTTTCTGCTGTCACGCTGCTGATGTTCTGGTTCGGCTTTTTCAGCAGAGCTCCATGTCTCTGATGATTTTGTGGTTCTAATTCTGAAGTCGCAGCCTTCGTGTTGGACAGATTTCATCCTGTACACAGTGTGAAATTAGGCGCAGTGTGTGAGTTACTGTTAGCATGTCTCCACCTGGATCAGGACTTAAATAATTGGTTAATCAATTCAAGGATTATGAGGTTCTAGTTATAAAGATTCAGGTGCTATTTTATGTTTTTATTGTTTTTGTCATGAAATTATGTTGTGGCCGGTTTGTATAGTGATTCTCTTCCTTTCTGTGGAGCCACAATGCTAGTCTTTCACCATGGAAATCAGAATTTTAATAGGAATGTTTGATGCAAAAAAGGATTTTTAAAAGTTATGTTAAAATAATTGTATTCACTTCTGTCTCTACAAACAGCAAAATGTCCACATTATTTGTGGAAAATTTGCAGGTTTCTTCATAAAGCATATGTAGCTTTAGGCTACACCAGGCTATCCAAGCTGCATTTTTTTTTTTTTTTGGAAAATGTATCTCGACTTGGAAAGCTGAGAGGGGCATAATGTTACTTAATATTATTGGCTGGTATTTGCAAAACTGCCAATCCAGGAGTGGCATTCATTTCTCTTTGTGTTTTGTTCTACCTTTAAGAGACACGATGAGGAAGACAAAATATTAACTTATGCAGTAGTGGTGAAACGGTTTCTAACGTTTAAGGTATATTTGGTGTTTTAAATGATTAAATTAGGCAGCTGAAAGCATTTTAGATTTGCGGTCAAGCATTTATTTGGGACTTTTTAAGCTAGGTGCTAGCAAGCTTTGCTGATGGCTAAGGAGAGAGAGAAGTAGAGAGTATCGGACATTACCCTGCCCGCTTCCCAAGCAGAAGAGACATCTTTTTTTAGGAATATCTTCTCCATTAGTCACCTGTTACTTGAAATGTTCACATAAAAAGTCCCTCTCCTATTTTTTAGTTTCATATCACATCAGTGTTTCTTTCCCTGCTGGAAATGACCAGCTTCAACCTTTAGACATGCCAAGGCCAAACAAACGTCTCTCGTCCGAAACTCCATTGTTTCTGTAAAACATGGCACTTATCTTGAAGAAGCAGGTCTTTCTACAGTCGCTCTTATCAGCATCATGTCAATGTGAATGTGTCCGTCTTGGTCCTTTTTACCCCTTCTGCTCTTTTTTCCCACATTCCAAACATCCTGCCACCAACACTAAAAAAGAGCAACTGTGATGTTTTATAGTGGCACCCGCAGGACTCGAGTAATTAGGCAACAGTTTTATATCTGTTATCCAGAAAATTCATTTTCTTATAGGAGTGACACAGAAAGCTACTATTTAAGGCTTTTTATGATGAAAATTTGGCTCAAAGTTGGTATTATGGAAGACATCCTTACATTAAGACCCATCTTAGCACTTAGCATAGTAAAAGGCCTAGTGTAACTCAAAGACCTGAAGACTTGGTAAATACTTACAATGATCGACCAAACACCCAGACACTGTCCTTAAAATATCCTCAGGGTTGAGAGTTAGGCTGATTTTGGTAGTGAAGGGTTCTGAAACTGACTTTATGACATAAGACATAGCCTTTCATTTATAGTAAATAAGAGTGATAATTGTGATAAAGTTTGAACCAAACTCAAGATTCAGAAATTAATATTTATTCCTTCTTTACACTTTGTCCCAAGACTGACCTCCAGCTTGTAAAATATTGGACGTTTTAATCTTTTCCAGAACATCCAGCACCGGAAGTACGCCCGCTGGAAGGCCACCTACATCCACAACTGTCTGAAGAACGGCGAGACCCCGCAGTCCGGCCCCATCGGCATGGATGAGGATGAGGAAGCAGGTGAGATCCTCTGATACAGTCCTGTTCCTCCACAAGGCAAACATCCAGTCTCATTTCTTTAAGGAGCACTTCCTCAAATGGCGGGGTTTAATCTGTGTGTGACGGTGTGTGTTCAGTCTGGCATGGCATTGTTCTGGTTATCAGCTCTCAGGAGCTGGAAAGGCCTGCAGTCAAAGGTGTAGCCTCTGAAAGATTAGGAGAGATTAGTCATGTAATACGTTCTCACAGGCAACAAGTTTCTGCTTTTTATACAAACAACTCTGGGTTTTTTTGTTTAATTTACCCCAACCCTATCCCTACCCTAACCCTACGAAGTCTTTTTATTATTGCGTGAATAAGCTACGACTTAAAAGAAAAAAGAATACCAGCTTCAGATCAACTTAAAGGCTCTGACCTTTGCTGCCTTAAAAATCAATGAACTTTTATGCAGGTTTACACCATAAAACTTAACCTTTTAAAGAAAGAAAGCCTTGGAAAACCCCTTTGTTTGAGCTCATACAACAAGATATGCCCAGTAACAACCTTTAAAGCTACTGTTTGGGCAACTTTTTGTAGGGGGAAAATGGACTGGAGACTGTGGTTGATTGTTCTCGATTCTGCACAAAGTAATCCAAAAGATAAGAAACATTTACCAGAGACTCATTGTGACCTCTGCCCACACAAAGTGGACGAAATTTCTTGTTAAAAAGACAAAAAAGCAATTTTAACACCCAGTTGAAGAACCAGAGGTTTTTTAATATAATTTCAGGACTTTTCCAACATTAATTTGACCTAAAAGGGACAAAAACACAATTAATGCATTATTTTCTCAAAGCAGTTTTTTATTTGCCTTACAGTGCTGAGTGTTTGTGGGTTAGCCACCTGTTGGATTTCTCATGTGCACACCTGTATTCACACCAACCAGCAGATTCTCAGTTGCTTTGAGTCGTCGTTGCTGAACAAAGACATTCCTCTTGCAGTAATTTTGTTTTAGTAGAGTTTTTACCAGTATAGACTGGTTTTCTGGTGTCTTAATATTTCACCAAGAAATCCAGTAAACTGGCCCAACCAAGCCGGCCAACTTCACTAATGCAGCTCCAACCAAACCTAACAAAATGAACCCAAACCAACAGGTTTGATCTAAAAAGAGATTAACTTTCTTATTATCATTGCATGAATCTTCTGCAACTTTTCTTTCTGTCTGTCAAACTAAAAAGACCAACATGTTTCTGACCCGCTTGGTCCAGTTTGGGTTTCTTCTGTTATCCTGGATTCTTCCACTGCTGTTTTATTAGTTGATGGAAATCCCTAAGACCTTTTTTTGGGTTAGTCATGTGTTTCTTTGATGGCTCAGATGGTTTTGTGTTTTATCACAGGAAACATGTCAAAGAGTTGAAATTGTATCAAGGAGCACAGCAGATTGTTTGGCTTAGGATGTTAGATGGATCAGAGTGATTCAGGAGTTTAAACCTTCTGGGACGGGTTAAGTGTGAATGGATTAGTATTCTGTGTTTTCATTGTGACTGTGAAGGATTGTAATTACT
This sequence comes from Poeciliopsis paucimaculata, assembly GCA_903067055.1. Taxonomy (NCBI): domain Eukaryota; kingdom Metazoa; phylum Chordata; class Actinopteri; order Cyprinodontiformes; family Poeciliidae; genus Poeciliopsis; species Poeciliopsis paucimaculata. The sequence goes on along the minus strand of CAEGAD010079939.1, from coordinate 105,541 downwards.
GAATCATCCCAGGCCCTGATGACTTCAACCTTATGTTGAGCTTTTTCTTTTAACCCTCGGGAATCTGCAACATCTGTTCTGACTTTCTTAGTTAATTATAAAAGTTTGATATTCTATAAAAAGCCTCTTGGGAGCAGAACCAGACATTTGTTTTGACATAAGCACGTTTGGACTGAAACCTGTTTCCCTCCTTGGAAGAGGAAACTTGCAACATGCTTCTCAAGTCAGTGAAATTACATTAAGAAATTCCTCGTTAAGAAAACGAAGCCCATCTGCTGGGCCACGTCCACTCAGGCCACATACATTTGGGTTTGTTTGACCCCAAAACATGGCCGGTTTACAATGACGTCAACTTGTTAGAAAACACCCCAACGTCGGCTGGTGTTACCGTCTCACTTTAACAGCTTGTGTTTTTCTCTACCCAGAATGCTCTGTTGTCTCTCTGACACTGATGACATCATGGTAGTTTATTCCCACTAACGTATAGCTGATGTTGTTGTCTGCCTCGCCCTTGTCTGAGTATTTTACTGAAGGTTTCATTTGATTTCATTGGATAGTGTCTGCAACTGTCCATGCATAGTTGAAATCCTCCAACACTGAAGAACTCCTCTTAAAACACTCAGAACTAATTTTAGTAGTTAAAACACCAAATATGTTAGTATTTGTTGAAGAAAATGTACATATTAATAAAAAGTTTCATGGAGTTTAAGGTTACTTTCACACAGGCAAGTGTGACCCAAATCATTTTTCTGCTCAATTCTCAACCCTCTTCAAAAAGCAGAATGTACCTCATAAAATGTCTTAAAATATTTTAATCTTCACCGTTATGGTCTTTTGCACTTGGATGCACATTTCTTTATAGTACAGTTCTTTTTTATGTTGGGAAAATTTTACCTGAGGTAATGTTTGGTCTCAGAACGGTTCTTTAAAGTCCTAACTAGGTTTCATTTACCAGTTCACTTACAGCTTTAAAATGGATATATTTTAACCCACAGTGAGATGTTTTGAGAATAATTATGAATTCTGAAGGTGGTTTCTCATCTCATCAGCGACGCTTCGGCTCCAGGCCCCATTCCTCTTCTCAAATATATTTCTGGTTATATCGCCATGAATAGAATTTAAACAGTTTATTGAATTCCATATATTCAAGCTATTTCACCAGAACCAATTTTTGACTTTCTGCCTCCTGATGGGCTTTTGGGAAAGAAATAATCTGTGGTTGGATGGAGTGAGGATGAGGAGTTTCACTCCCTCTGCAGACAGACAGGCTCTGTAGGTCCGTTCATTTCTTTGACTCAGTGACTCGTTTTAGTTTTAAGGACAAGCTCTGTGGGAAACTGGCACTGACGTTTATGATCAATCTTTTTCAAGGCGGTTTTAAACCATCCTACACACTTGGAATCAGTTATTTGACAGTTTTTGGCAATTTTAAATTTCATTAACTGGAACTTAATTTATTGTGATGACAATAGATCAAAGTGTTTCACCATAATTGATAAACAATGCAATAAATGCATGGAGACTTTTTGATTTTTAGACCTTTTTACCAGTTTATTTCTGGTTGGGGATGAATGCTGTATATATGTTCGCAAGCTTCTCACCATATGATGACTTCTCACCAAAAATAGCATCATGACGACAACGTTTATCTGCTGGAAAGCCAGAAGGAAACTTGTAGACAGACTGCTGGAAATGCAACATGTTGCTCGAACACAAATGTTCCTGTGGTAACCAGAACCAACAACACCTCGGTTCTGTTTCTGCAGCCCGGCGGTGGAAGTTGTTTCCTTTCTTCGGTCCCCCTACCTCCACCCTCCATCCATTCCTTTCCTCTTGCTCAACACGTCCCTTTCCCAGCCAATGGAAAGTCCGAGCGGAGCTGTGGGGAGACAATGGTCTTTCTGTAACCACCACTGGTATATTTGTGTGGTGGAGGGAGTGGGAGCCAGAATGTGTGTTAAACACAGTGTACTGCTCTCCAGAGGTTAATTAACCCACTTACACTGAATCCTATAGAAGCAGGGCTCAGTTCCTGCTTTAAAATGCACAGAGAGCCGCTGTAGCTGAAAAAAAGTAAAAGAAGCAATTCTGAGCAGTGAAAAGTCAAAGCAGATTAATATTAGAGCTACTGGCAAAGTTGGGGAAATTTACAAACTTGGTATAAATTATGAAGACTGTTTAAACAAGCCAAATGTGTTTTCTTTCTGCCTCTCAGAGTTTGGAGCGGAAGGTTTTTCAGGACTGAGTTTCTCACATGGAGGCTCCTTCAGGGCAGATCTTCCCTCACAAAACCAGAATCAGGATCAAGGTCCAGCTCCAGGTATCGGCTTCGCACAGGATCCGGGATCAGGTCCAACAGGCCCCCCTGCATCGAACTACAACAACATCCAGATCCCACCAGGGGCCCACGCACCAGCCAACACTCCGGCAGAGCTGCCACCTCCTTCAGGTACAACACTAAACACCCCAACACCTGCTGAAGGTTTTACACTCCAACCAATGAATCATATGCAGTTATATTTCTCTATTCTACCCCAAAATTATGCATAACATTTCCTTCCTATTATCTTGATATCTGAGATAGAGACGTAATAGGAAATGTTTTCGGTAGACAACCAAACAAGTGTTTACAAACCACAAAGACCAAATACAGACTGAAGCTGAAAATACAAAGACAGAATATTACCATTCTCCTGGCTGGCGTTTGCATCGGTATTAACGAGTGTATTTAGAAAATACTTGACTATTCATGAATTTCAGCTATGTGCAGGCGGCTGCGGTCCTTAACCTCTGTGAATACCAGAGGTTGTTTACATGGAAATTCATTCATTTTTGAGATTTTAAAAGAAATGTAATATTATTAGGCAGTTTTACTCCTTTTCAACTGAATCAAATCTTAGTTGGAAAGATGGGCTGCTTTAGTTTATTCAAAGTTGATGAATCAGATTTCTTAGAGATCCTCTGAGGTTCTCTCCTTGGGTTAATGAATATTTGCTTGACCTGTGTCTACTCTCTCCTGGAGTTTGTTTTGCGGTTTCTTAGAGACAGAACCTTCAGCTGAAGGTTTCTTTTACCTTTGACTCATCTTTTATCTTCAATTTGCTCAGTTTCCTGTTTTTTTAAGGGTCTGCTCACCATACTTATGTGTGCAGATTTTGACAAACAATATTTCGATTTCATAACTCTGACTTCAGTGTTTATGTGAGTTCAGATGTCAGGTATTGCCTCATCTCAAGCTGGAATTGATTCACTCCACCTCAGAATAAAAGGAGGATAGTGAGGCAGTATTTCCAGGATTTTCCTTATTTTTCATGTACCAGCAAAAGAAACTGCATTGTAAATTAATGAGTTTAATCTGTTTTCAGTTTTCTGGCATTAAAGTTAATATTCCCTCCACTGAGACTCTTCAACAAACAAGTGTGTGTTTTTATGAAGTTGAAGAAGTGGCTCTGCAGTGAAAATTGTTTGCTAAATATTCATTGCATTATTTCCAGAAAGTTGAATTTATGTCAACTTTCTGGGTGACAGAAGATGCAATTTGGTTTCTGAAGACAAAAGAAAGATTCCTGAAGAACTCCTGCAACACACATGTGAAAGAAGCTTAATTTATCTTCCCATTAGGCAACATTTGACATCCGGTTTAGCTACAGAGAACAGCTTTCTGCACAGTGAGCTGGCACAAGAAGTGCAAACACTCACTTTGTTGAGTTATTGTCTGGCTGGCATCTCGTCAAACATGTCTGCAGAGAAAAATTGTTGATTAAGATTAAAGAGTGTCAAAGGTAAACGTGGAGCTCGTCCAATCACACTAAGTGCTGACAGACAAGGTGTTTCTTCCCTCTGAAAATGAGACGGATGATGAACTGTTATGTGTCCCTGGAGGCCCTCAAAAAGGACAAGGTGTCTTTTTGTGCATTAATTTAGAAAATGCAGTTCCAGAAAAAGATTACCCAGGTTTTTCATAGATTTGTTGTTTTTCACAGCATTCAAGTTTGCAGAAGCTCAATGCCTGGGGGGAAAGGTCACCAATAGGAATTTAAGTTTAACAGCAGTGAACTACTGCCTATTTGCTGATTTTGACTTTTAGTTATTCATGGGAACTTTTTATTTTTGTTATAATGCATATCTAAAATGTTCTGAAGGAAATAGGCAGTTAAATGTTTTAAGAGGGGTTCTAAAGTTTTCCTGAATTTCAGCTGTTGGAAAGTTAAAGGTGAAACAAGTGTAGCTTGTTTGGAAGTGTTAAAGGAGAACGTGTAGTCTCTCCCTGCAAAATATGGCAAAATTGTATCCTAAATGGCAACAAAACTTGAGGAAAAATGTTATTTAGACTGATAAGATCAAAGCGGGGATGTATTCAGGGCATATTGGCTCCAAAAAGCACCTCTTACCAACCGACAGGCACAGGAAACCGTGCAGAGCCTTTAAAAGTATTAACACCTTTTAGAGTTTTTAAGTTTGAACAACCACAAACTTCATTTCTTGTGATTTTATATGCTAGACCAATTGTTCCAGAAATTTTGAAGTGAAAGAAAAATTAGGGATTTTGGGATGTTTACAAATTTTGGGATGTTTCAGTCCCGTTTATTTTCATTCTTCTCGTCATTAGCTAGTTAGCAAACTAGCTAATGACTTTCAGAGTTTCATTGGAGAACAATATGAGAACCAAGAAACACAGAAAATAAGACCCAACACCAAACTGTTTGGCTGACATGGAAAAGCTAAACGTGCAGATCAATTTGAATACAGTTGTCTTGGTGAATCCTGGTGGTGGCATCATCATGCTGTGGGGTTTCTTCAGCAGGAGCTGGCAGGATGGTCAGAGCTGGTAGAAAACCTGTTGGGCCTGCAGAAAACCTGAGACTGGGGTGGAAGCTCAGCTTCTAATGTTATTTAGCAGGAGCAGTGTTATTACCCAACTCTTTGAAAACCTTTTAATTGGTTACTTCATGATCATTTAGTGTTTGTCTTTGTTGTCCAGGAGAAGCTGGTAAACCAATCGCTGCTGCCCGGTCGGTTCCTGCTGTTGACCCATCACTGCTCAACGCCCAGCAGCAGGGTAAGGATAAAACACTGAAACTGCAGTTGGTTTAAAAAAGGTCCTAATAATCTAACATGTTCAAACTCTGAGATGGCTTTTTGGTTTGTTACATCGACTGTCTGTCCTGAATGATTCAGTTATTACAACTGTGGCCTTGAAACATTTCCATTTCAAACTGGATAAGGCTTTTATTCACATGGAGGTCGTGACCTCCATCTAAAAATAGATTTTGCTTTGGCTTCATAAAACATTTTGCAGTGCATGTTTATAAATAATAAAAAAAAGATTTTCATTGAAAGAAAATGTAACGGTAAGTTTTTTTTTGTTTTTTTTTAATAGAATTTCAACATGTCAAAAAAAAGAACATTTTTGGTTATTTTTCTACATAAATATCCAAATGTAGACATGCATGTTGTAGTTTAATCCAAACCTTGTCCCATGTCTAAAACTGGCAGCAACGCTGATTCTGATCAATTTTTCTTTTTCATTCAAAGTCAAAAACATGAAAATTACATACTTTTCTATTCCAAACATGGAAATGAACATAATTACAACAGATGAAAAATAGCTCATTGGAAAAACAGATGAGTATATTTTGCACCAGGAAATGATTAAAAAACTACATAGAAATAGAAATCAAGTTGCAGTAGCAGAGTATCCAAAAATACTTTTTAATGAAAATCCATGAACATATTGAACAGGAATAGATAATTTTATTTGGTTTAAGAAAAATCAGAAAAACATAATGGATAAAAATTCACTCCAAAATACATAAACACAGCAAAATGATTGTAATAAAACATTCAAAGTAGTTCCCAGGAGGGTTCAAACAGTTTTACCTGAATAAGAATATAGTCTTAAAAATGATGATGCAGCATTAAGCAACAGGTGGGAGAGGGGGAGTCTGACGCTATGCTCCATGCAGCAGGGGGAACTCCTGTCACTGGGAATAATTTACAATAATAGTTTTAGTCATTGTTGAGAAGTAACCCTAAATATAATTAATGATCCCAGCACAGAAGTTTTAAATCGCCTCATTAATCTTTAGTTTCCTGCACAATTTGTGGTTTTCTGCTTTTCCAAAAGAGTTGGAAAAAGTCAGACATAAAGTTCTTTAAGACATGCGGTTTGATCAGGAACAACAGGATAACAGCGTGTTTACAAAACTGGCTCAGGATTGCAGGAAATGTTGCAGCATGTTGGTGGAACCACTAAGGAGGCAGAATGTGAAGCAGAAACACCAATCAAAGTTTAAACTGCTTCCAGAAAAATCTAATGTACACGACTGAATCGACATTTTTGTGCACTTACAGTGACTTTTCTGTCAAATCACACCAGAGCACACACACCAAACATATTAATTCCCATTATATTTTGTCTCTGACGTATTCTTTCCAAAGTGGAATTGAAGTGTCTCTTTAACCTGTCACATCTTCTGCATTAAACACGGCAGACTCATAAAGTTTTACTTGTGTGGCCAATAGAAGGTTCCCACATTCACGGTTTAATAATTTTTTGGATTAAACTTTCAGTTTTCACACACTGAAGGCTTTTTTCAGGCTCTGCTTCAAGTCTGTATCTGTCGGTGTGCCCAACCTTTTCCTAAGGAGAAGGGAAGTCACCATGGGAACCAGTAAATCTCACTTTTTCTTCATTTTATACCAATATTTTCTGTGGGTGTGTCCAAATTCAGGTGGTGTTTCCTTTCAGAAGTGATCGACTGTGAAATTAAATGGTTTTAGATTTATTTCCATCCATACATATGTCCTGTCACCTAGCAACCGTGGTCGTCCTAAAGACTAGCTTGTATAAATGTTTGTTTTTTTTATTACTTTAGCAATTAATTCAATTCTTGTTTTGTTTTTTTTTACAAAAATATATATAGTTAAAAATTATGTGTCTATGCAAATGACAACAGACTAACACGATCGTTCAAGCTTTTAATTTTTGTTGCCCCAGACTCACTTTTTAGTAAAATTCTATAGAAATCCAATTTCTCTAACATTTTTTGCTCAGCCTTTAGCTGTTTGAACGTTTGGCACTAATGAAAGTTTGGTTTTTTGGTAGTTCTGCTCCTTGCTGAGCCGTTTGGAGGTTCGTCTCGCTCACTTTTTAGCCTAAAATAGCCTGAAATGACACAGTTTGAAGTCGTCTTAATGACACAATGTATTTCTCTGAAGAGTTGAGTTTCACCTGCTCAGCAGAATCATTACCTACATAGAGAGGCGTTAGGATTAATTTACACAATTCTGTTGAAATCCAGAGGTACCTGCTGAGAAACTAAAACAAGAAACTCAGTTTGCATCTTTTACTTTTTCCTTGCAGAGTGACTTTAGGCGTAAATGATCCAGGCCGTTGCCCTTTAGTCTGACGGCTGGTGCAATTAAAAATAATCCACCTGTTTGAGGAGCACATTAAGCCCCGGTCCAAGATTTTTAAATGAAGAAAAATGGGTCTCATTGAATCCAATTTAAATGTGCCTAACAGACTGGGGAGAAAAAGCCAATTAAGCAGTAAGGATGTGTTTTCTGTTAGCAGCTCAGTGTGGACTCTCTGCAGGGGCTTTTTACGGCAGGAAAACAAAAACTTTTATTTATTTAGAAGGTTTTTCTTAAAGTGACTTTTGTTGCTTCTGCTCTGGTCTACAAAACTTGAAATTATGTTAAACTTGATTTCTTAAATAACTTTTCTTTAATGTTATGTCTTTCACTCCATCCTTACCAAGGACGCCTGCACACGTTACTGATCATTCGTAGATCAAAGAAACTGAGCTTTCATATTTGATTCTTGTAGGTATAGGACAGTTATAAATAGTTTTTATTTCTGAGCCCCATTTAATCAAATTCTAGTTCATTATCGCAGAAAGTCCGGTTCATTTTGGGAGGTGTGAATGTGTCATCAAACTGCGGTAATGTGGACCGAACTCTGGTCCGCCTACAAACCTCGGTCTCTGTTCGGTTGAAGTGAACTCTGGTGCAGTTTGAATGTACATGTGAACACCAACCAGACCGGAGTCCGCTCCAAAAGCAGGAAGTGGACTACTACACCGCAGGGCATTCTGGGTAAATGCAATCAAAAGAAGGGCACAAATCTAGAGCTTGCTGGAGAAATGGCTCATGATCTTTATCTAACAAAAAAAGAGAAATCTCACAAACACTAAAATTTAACTAAAATTAAGATGAAGCAGCTATTGTTTTGGTTGGACAAGCCCAGCGATGTACTGGTGATTCTGGTGGTTCTTCAAATCCCACTGGATATTTAAATCAGCATCTTTTAAGGCTGGTAGGAACACAGAGGATTTACATAATTTAACAGCAAAATTAAAATGTGGTCAGTGATGCAAACTGCTTCTTCCGTGGAGAAAAGTTACTGAAAATTTCCCCAATTTGAGGTTTGATGAATTTTTTTTTTCTTTCTAATATTTTTGGTTTTCCCTTCTGAAATTAAACTTGAAAATATATAACACATGGTTTTAACTCGTGGGAATTCATGTAACGATGAACTGAAATGATAATCAAACATTTTTGTAAGAAATCCAACATTTAGACAGATGCCAGCTGAGTTGCCACAGTAAACTGCATCCTGGTTTTATCATCCATCCCTTTTATTCATTCTGCAGATTCATTATTCCCTGAAATCGTCTTCTCCTCTGGTTTCTGGCTCATTGCTTTGCAGACTTTGTCTATTAACTTTTCCATTTTTTTTCCTTCTCTGTCTCAAACGATTCCCATCCTTGGGAATATACAGTCAGCACATTTTGTAGGATAATCAGACGAGGGATTAGAGACTTATGGTTCAACGTGATTTCCCTCGTTAACGTTGTAAGAGAGCAAAAGACCATATTTTCTGAGCTCTGTTTAACCAAGAGATATTATCTGTCGCTCTGCTTGTTCAGCATGCTCTGCTTTTTAGAAATATCACCCAGAGACCTTCTTGGTCTCTAAAGGCTCCCACTAATCTCACCTTTAAGCAGAAGAACAATTTGGTAATATTATTTAATTTAATGCACATTAACTCTGGGTGAGAAATTGTTCCCATCTGTGGATTTAGAGAAAGTGTTGAAGTTACTGCTTGCTGTGGTTTTTACACCCCATTATATACTGCTGAGCTCACTTTTTAAACCAGCAAACCTAAGCTCATAATCGCTACACTTAAAGTTACTGAACCCCCTGAACTTCATGCTTTCTTTCTACCTTAGAAATCACTCCAACAGGAAACAATGCTTCAGTCATTTATGTCTCGATTTTCAGGTTCAAATGGAAACTAAAACCATTTTTAACCATAGAGGACAAAATGTAATTTCATCAAAACCCCCCGACATGTAAACCATCACTGGCTGCACCTCTCTGTTTCCATTTAAAGTTGATTTCATTTAAATAAAGTGAGGCACACTATGAGAACATAAATCATGGGTTGCAGACATTAACCCACCCGCAAGGCGAACGCAGACATGATGAAGACGTCTAGTCCTGTATCCTTATCGTCAATATGCCAGTTTTCAGTTCTAAACTTCTCTACTCAGACTTTTAATGTATTCATGTTTGTGCCTCAGTGACGCTTTGCTCTTGTCCACTTTCCAAGCGCACACCCACAGCCCTTCTGTCCACTTTCTTACCAGCGTATGCACAAACCGTCACGTCCAACTTTCTGTCAGGTTACAAAAATCAGAGCCTCTCTTTCAAACAATACAGACGATGATTATCAGAGGCAGTGATGAGCTTGTTCTTTTCCAGAACTTACAAAATATTCTGACATCACTTTACACTTTACCTTCTCATGTCTTATGGTTTACTTTTCCAGAATTTACAGACTTTCCAGAAAATCACTTTACTTTTTTTAACCTACAGGACACCATTACTGAGATTACCGGGGTACTTTCTCACATTTCAGGTTATTTTATAACCTTTTTTGAACTTCAGGTGTCAATTTAGTACTAATTAACAATTTGTTGTTCATTTAGTTACTTTCTAGAAACTAATGGGTTACTTTACTTAAACTGAAGTTACTTGCCTGGATATCTGAGGTTACGTCCAAGGAAGTTTCACGGATCATGAAACTTTGAATATTTGTTCTTGGAACTCTGTGATTAACTTTAAGGAACCAACTTTTCTGTTTTCATGAAAATCACTCTTAGGATCCAAGGCTTAAGGTTTAGTTAGTTTGTTTTTTTGATAAATGTTTGGAGAGAACAGCAGACTAAATAACATTTCAACCAAGTGTTTCTGTAAAATTAAGATACTTTGGATAAAGTAAAGGGAGAAAATCTTAACAAAAGCATGAAATAAAGGTTCATTGAGGATTTTTTGTTAAACGAAGCACATTGGATTTTTTTTTTTTTTTTTTTTTTTGAACATAACAAATATTAATAGGAATCACATTTTCTTTTCTGAATCAGTGAAAGGATTACAAAGTAACACATTAATCTGCGTAAGGCAACTTAAACTGGGAGTTTTTCTCAGACTCAGCACTTTAACACTCAGAGCTTTCTCCCTCCGATTTGCAAAGCGCCAGCCTGGCTTATTAAACATTATTCCTCACGACGCATTGATATGTTTTCATTTTGCGCCGTCACTCATTTTATGGCTTGGAGACGTGCAGCTGTGCAGATGGTTCTGTTCGATATGCGGAGCGAGAGCCGTCCCACGCGGCGTCTCGTGTTCTGTTTGGACGGCACCGCGCCGAGGGGCGAGAGGGGCGCTGAGGCACGGTTCGAGTTAGGAGTTTCCTCTGGGGAGGAAAAGACAGATTGAGGAAGGGACACGAGGAATGTACTGAAGGAATTAAGGTTTTGTAAAACATTTCTTGTGTGCTGTTAAAATCCCCAGGAGACGTCTGAATAGACCTGATAAAATGTGCAGCACATATTTCATCCATAGTTTTAATTTCCTGGGTTTAGCTTTTGTTTTTAACACTTGGCTGGAACATATTTTTGAACCCAGACTTCGACTACACAAACACACTTAGAGAAATCAGTAGACAGAAAATATGACAAGATTGAGAAGGATATTGGATTAGTGCTAATGCTGGATTTTTACATTTGCCATTAAACATAAGTTACTAAGTACTCAGGCATTGCTAGGTATTTAGTTGTTGCTAAAACATCATAAAAAATAGATCAGGAGACAGTTTGTTACGGCTGAGAATGTCCTGATCATTAAACAGATTTTAGGGCCTGGAGGCCATTTCACTAAGCAATTAAATTAATTTCTGTCTCACTTTTTATAGATGACTCCATAATGATTTTTATGAAGACTTCTATATCAAATATGACTAATAAAAATATAAATATGCTGCATTTACACCCCCTGCTCAAACAGCACCGTTCCCTACATAAGGTGTTATTTAGTCACACGCTGGAAATCAAAGCAGGAACTGCTACAAAGTTGGTTATCTAAATAATCTATAGCTGATTTTATTGTCCAAGAGGTTTCTCGGTGCATTTCAGTTATTACTGCAGGATTTATACAAATCTTTACTGCCTAGTTTTCCAACTTTTTCTGGATTCCTGCATTGGGAAGGAGGGCGTTTGTGTTGGATGGCGTTCCGCCCTCCTTCAGGCTGAGCCGTAAACCTCGAGAGGGAACCTAAAGGGTGGAGGGCGAGGAGCTTAATAAGATACAGACACACGACTTAAACAAAAAGTAAGACTCTTAAGACTTAAGAGTCTTACTTTTCAGCATCAAGTTCAGCGACTCATTCGGTATCTTATAACAGGGATGCATCTAGAGTTGGAGACTCTGGTGTAAAATAAAACGGGACGTTCAGAGTCAGCTCCATGCTGACTTTGTTATAAAATAATTCAGGTCTCTCTGATTAGACAGCTTGTTGTGGAGGAAAGATAAGCACAGTAATGTTACGACTGGTTACAGTATTTACTGAAACCGCCTAATAAAACTGTTTGATCTCTCACACTTTCTGTGTTCCTCTTATCAAGCGATTTAGAGACTTTTATCACCAAATGATTCAGAAGAGGGAGTTGGGTAGATTTACAAATACAATGTCCGGTACAAGGACTAATGGGGAGTGAAAAGACCTCGGCATCTCTCCAGGTTGGTTTTGTTTTTTCTCCTCCGACCATCTTGTGAATAGATTCAGGTTTAAAGGTCTCATTTTTCCGGTACATTTCCGCTTCTCCTTTTGCATCCAATTTAAGACTCCCGATCTGCTGCACTTTCTCTTAGAGTTCACTGGGATAGTTCAAACAATGAGATTTCATTGCCTTCTGGACACATCTCATCTTAAAGGGAGAATACCCAAAGACAGATCCAGAACTTTCTACTAGGATGATTTACCTTCATCTGACTTGGGTAGACTAACTGGATGGTTGCCTGGGGGGCAGAATACCAGACTAACCATGACGACATAATCACAATGCATTTTCTGCATTTTCTATGCAGAAAATGGGTGAATTTATCCTTAACTAGGCAATTTAAAGTGAGGGTGCATTCACACCAGCACTGTTCGCTTTAATTGAACTCTAGTTCGTTGCCTTGAAAGTTCAGTTCATTTGGGGAACTGAACTTTGGTTTGCAATCGAACTCTGATTCGCCTACAAACTTCAACAGGTTCTGGTTCAGCTCAAATAAAAATGTCCAAGTTGATTTAACATGGCTGATGTCTCTTCCTTCAAATTAGCTGAACGAATTACCATTTAAATTTAAAGTTAAATATCTGCCCGTTCTTACTGTGTTTTGTTGATTCTTGGCTGTTAGCTAGAAGTAGATTTGTCTCCTCCTCTCTGTCTGCCATGTATTGACTGTAAAGTGATCCTGGTCTACTTTGTATTTCCGTCTGCAGCCTTCAAGTCTGTAATCAGGATTGATTGCTCCTCTCTTCGCCTCTAATTGGCTCACATTAACGCCTGATCTCCCTGACTTCCACCTCCTCCTCTGATCCTTCCTTCCTCAGGTGGTGTTCAGCTCTCTCCTGAAGACTTCACGAAGGCGCAGAAGTACTGCAAGTACGCCGGCAGCGCTCTGCAGTACGAGGACGTCAGCACAGCCATCCAGAACCTCCAGAAAGCCCTGAAACTCCTCACCACTGGCAAAGAATGAACTCTTTGTCTGTCTCCAGTCTGACTCCTCCTTCCTCCTCTCCTTTTCTTCCATCTCAACCCCCCACCACTTTTTCTCCCCTCTATCTGTCTCCAATCTGGTCCAAAGTGAGCCAATGGCCACTCTCGAGCGTCAGACGAGGACACGATGGAAATCAGACGGAACAATGGTGGCCTGTGTCCACCGCCGCTCCAATTGACGGGATAACTGACCAACCGACCGACTGCAGGACATGTGGACTCAAAGCCTCGTTAGTGACTACCTCCAGCTGGTAACGAGCTCATCCTCCTCGCCGTGGTTCATATTGTTCTCACAGCAGGTTCAAAATAAAGAAGACAGAAAACATCTGTAGGTCCAAAACTCCAACTTGAGTTTGTGTCATTTTATCAACTCAAGCTTTTTGTCAACATAAGTGATGTCAGTCAATCTCCCCAGAAATGTAGGAGTGAACTCGCTGATGGCTTCCACTGCCAGGTGGACTTTGTGATTTTTAGAGCTCAGGTTTGATCCACAAAGCGTTTTTTTTTATAAACCTACAGATATCAGTTTGGATAAATAAATCCTGTAATTCCTGTCAATGAATCGTTCCACAGCTGGATCATTTGGTCCAAACTCAAATTATTCAATATCAACATAAACAAAACTCTTATTTTGGATGAAGTTACTGATCTGAATTGAATCAAATGACTTTCAACACTTTATGATAATTGTGACTTAAAGTTAGTTTTAAATTCCTGTTTATTTTCATGCAGTATTTCAGAGTTTAAGAGGTGATTGGATTTGATTGTAAAAACTGAGGATAATCCTTTTACTGCTGGAATACTTTACCTGGAATGTTTGGCTGATGCACATTAAACTAATTTAAAGACATTTTCCTCTTAGTGCTGTTAATTTTATGTTTGTTTCCTTTTCAGGAACCTTTACCCAGCTGACTATTGGCACCAGTGTTAGCTTGATTTCTCAGTATGAAAGCCGAGACTCTGTGCTTATAGTTGCAAACTATTGGAGTTTGACAACAAAACTTTTTAAGCTCAACACAGATGCACCAACTGTGCAGCCAATGTTTCTCAGGTTTTAATAAATCTTCCCACTCTTATTTGAATGTTCAATGCTGAACTGAAACCTTTCAACACCTGATAATGGCCTCATTGTTGAATGTTAGCTCACAGGTATTAATAGTTTGTTTTCTTGTTTGGTTTTTACAGCTGTTTGTTGACTTAACATGCTGACTCAAGCCATTAGCATGCTACTGTAACATTAGTCCTTACCTGCTAACAAACATCTTGGTAGATCTTATCTGATCTTTACAATCTGTTAATATAAAAATGAAAACATCCACAGCTTTGCTCTAAATGTCTCATTCATCTTTTTTACAATAAAGGTTCAGAGGTTGTTTGAATTATTTGGTAAACAAATCATTTCCCATTAGCATGCTAAAATTAGCTGTAGAAAGCTGTTGCTAATTACAGACATGCCCACGGGATTTTTAGCAATTTTATACTAGAGTGGGAAATTCTAACTATGAAGTTTATCCACAGTTTTGTTTGTAATATTCACTCATTTATTACAAAGTGCACTATAAATTAATAATTGACCCAGTAACAGTAAAGTAGAGGTTGTTGATGGAATGAAGTTTCCTACTTAAATGTTTAAATGAGTTTTAAATGAGCTTTGTCATTCAAACTTTACTTTTACATGCTAATGCTATCAAACTTTACTTTTACATGCTAATGCTAACTTATTAATGGCCATAACGTTGTTTAAAATCTAACATATAAGTAAAGAAAACCCACAGCTGTATTTTAATGACTAATAAATACACAACACATTAAAAATGTATGATTTGACATCATTTCCACTAAGAAGATAATGCTAACACCAGCAGGCTAAACTAGCGTCACAGTAGCATGCTAACCATGCTATCATGCTTGTGAACATTTTCCAAACTTTATCCTTTTAACTTAAAGAAAAAATACAACAATTGTTCTTATTTTTCATAAAGTGTATTAAAAAATGTCATTTAATCCTCCACCGTTTACAGTTTACACTTCCTACAGTAAGATGTTGGTTAATTAACCAACAAGTTAATTAAAGGCACTAAGCTGGTCAGATTTGACCAAACGCACTATAACCAGTTAACTGTAATTTAATGTTACATTTAACGAGGCACAAGCTAATCCATGCTAACATTAGCATGGATTAGCTTTGTTATAGTGAAGCTACGTTGCTAAGAAACCAAGCTATCGCCACCTGCTGTGTTCTAGGTGACATATAGATAATATACGAAGTGAATAAACTTGATGTAGCATCATTTTCTTCACTGTGAATAAAAAGCAAACACTCTACTCACTGTTCATTACGATCCAGACTTTGAAACCTTTAACCTGTGATCAGCACCGCCCTCTTCACCTGTTAAAGGTCTAGATGTTTCCTGGACTGAAGCAGGAGCCAAATGCTTTATGTTACCTGAACACACCCACCAGTGGGTGGAAACTGATTTTTACTGTCCCTTGACTCACCTTTTGGCTGCAGATTAAACATTTTGTTCATTTTTTTTGTTGGACACCTAAGATGATTCATTAAGTGGAACTGAACTCATGGGACTGAGACTGAACCACCGACAAACAGCTGCTTTCAGTCCAGCTAAACCCAGAATGGATTCGGTCTCATTGTTGATCCTGTTTGGATTGTCGACATGCGGCTCACAGATCCATATGGAAGAAACCGTAGAGAACGACGCAGAGCGGGGAACGAGCTGAACCTTTTTGTTTCTGATGTTTACATATCACTGTCAGACGGCGCGTTGTAGTCTGAGCTTTAAATCTTTTTTCTGCATTTTGATTTTAATCTAATCTTTACCAGTTGGTTTAGTGACTCAAGGTTTTCACAAAGTTTGCATGCATCGTCACTGCAGTTTGAATAAAATATATGAAATGATTAACTGTGTGAATATTTGTCACAACTGAAGAATCTGGACATTTAAAAGTTGTTTTTTTATTTATTTATTTCTGCAAGATATAATCTGCATTCAGTCAGTTTAGCATGATTGATTTTCTGAATGTTGGTCTTTTAAAGGCTGTTAAACAAGGAAAAACTTTCGACTGATCAAATGTTACTGACGAGTTTAATTTATCTTTGCTTATTATGTAAATTTCCTTTTTCTGAGGCGACTCACAAAGTTGAAGCATGGCTGGAATAATTTTTTAATAATCAGTTGGAATCAGTGAAAAACCTGCCTGTTTCTGACGACCTGTTTGTATAGCAGTAGACAAAACATTCACCTTTTGGAGTAACTGATTGTGAAATCATCTGAATGATCAGTCAGAGCTGGATTTGTGAAAAGGAGATTACAATCATCAGTTCAAAGAATGTTCTGATTCAGACATTCGGTCCAGACGGCGACCCGCAGCAGTGATGACGTTTCCATGCCAACAATTGGATCAAGAAGTCCAGCTTTTAAAGACTTCAGCCAAGCAGCAGGATGTTTCTGTGTTTCACTAATGTTCACAAGATAATATTTTAATTTAACATTTACTCATGTAGGTTATAGTACCAAAGGTCCAGTTCTATACCAACATGGTGTTTTGCAAAAGTGCTAAATTGAACCATATTGATATAAATTTATTGCACACCTACCTGCATGGTTCACTCTTCAGCAAGGGATTCTTTGAAACAGACGTTCTAGGTTTATAGTTACTGATATGGATGCAAACTTAAGATTAACTGTTGATTTATTGTTGGTGAATCAGATTGAAATTTGTTCCATTTGATTAGTAATGTGTTTTTTTTAGACAAACCGTCTGACAGCGATGTTGGATTTGAGAATCTTGAGAAGTTTTTCCATTGCAGGATGTTTGTAATGTTTGAACCAGAAGTCACTACAAACTGCTGGAAAAGTTGAAGACCTGCAGAAATACCAGGCAGCTACAAAGAACTGCCCATGAAGCCGCACCCTGCTTCATCTCCAGGTGAAACCTGTGACCTCTGACCTTCATCGCATAAACATCTACAGTGCAGGCTGAAGGTCACAGCTTTAAGGTACCAGTAGAACCATAAAACAATGAGACCCAGATGTTCCTCCAGCATTCTCCACGATCCGGTGTGTGAACACCAGAACAGATCTGAGATCAGATAAACCGTCTTAAACTTCACTGAACTACAAGCACATATAAAATAAACTCAAAGCCTCACAGTTTATCTAACCGAGAGATTTGTTTAAAATTAGTGTTAGAGTTTTTTCTCTCTAAGTTAATGAACAAGGAATGCATGTAATGTAATTCCTGTATTTAAAGAGGAGCCATGTGGTTTCAGTTTGAAGGAATCGGGCCCCGCTGGTCAGGGAGTCGAAAAGGAAACCACAAATCTGCAGCTATGGCCTCAGCCTCTCAGTGGTCAGAACAAGAGCTGTGGTCACATCTGAATCTGTCAAGGTTTCAGAAACTGCTCTGAGCCTTTTACACACTTTCGGCTGAATTTTATGGAAATAGTAGAAAGTTCATCCTGCAATATCATGTTATGAAACAGGCATTTAAGTGGAAGCAGCAATGCTGATGTCGTCTCAACCGAAGGGGTACGATACAACAACAAACCTCAGTTTCTCAGTAGCATGTCTGATTTTGAACATCATTTATAAACCGCAGTCTCGGTTCGGTTGAAGTGAATTCTGAACCAAGTAGACCGGAGAGCGCTCCAAAAGCAGGAACTGGACTGCAGCACACGGCATTCTGGGTAAATAAAATGAAAACAAACGTGAGGAACGTTTGTTGCTTCATCATGAGGAGGTCCTGTTGATCAGGTGCTGTCAGAATAGAACCGATGTTCAAACACTAATTCTGTTCAAACCAGGACATTTAACGGTTGATTGTCCAGTTTTGAATTTTGTTCTTAAGTTTCTCGTTGAGAACAGAAACATTGAAAAGGCAGATAAGTTCTCATTATGTGCACCTATAAAAACGTTAGAGTGTTTTTGGTGCAGCTTGAAATTCCACCAAACTATCTGTAAGTTTTTGTGCGTCATTTATGTTCAGGTGGATCTCACTGACCTGGTTTCATTTTTGGACAATTAAAAAAAATGTTTTCTTCACATTATTCTGAGTGAATTATCTGTAGGGTCTCTGGTTTCCTTCAGTCTAAAAACAAGAATATGAGCTAATAATCAGGGGCGCATTCTCCTTTTATATCTTTTCAGGTGGATTAATAGTTTTACTTTCCTTTCTCTTTTCATCCGCTCTGCCCACCTGAAGCGTTTTCTCTCCATCTGTTTGTTTGTAGGGACATTTCTCACCTTGTTTTCCTCCTAATTGAAGCGTAAACTCTGCAGCCTGAAGCAGAAAACGACGCCTTCTGCTCTGCTCACGTATGAAACCTCCAGGAGACCAAAGTAAGCAGAGTAACAGGAAATGGGATGATGTCATGTTCAGATCATTAAAGGTAGCTGCTCCGCGCCGGCTTTGGGAAATGTCATGGAAAATTTAGTAAAAGTTTCAGATTTCGAAACGCTTGAAGCACAACTGATCCTCCGATTTTAAACAAATCCCCAAAGTTAATCAATAGCACCATAGCAACCGCACATAAATATTTCTATTTTAGCATCAGCTGCCCCCTTTACAGCATTTCTACATCAGGATTAGGATTTCCAAAACCTCAGCTCCAGTCTTAGTTACTCTTCTATCCTTTCATCCGTCATCTTTTTCTTTTCCAACATTGAGCTCACTGTGAACCTCAGTCAAGTTAAAGATGTCACAAATATGTTTGTTTTAAGGCTACATTGTTCTTATTTCCAAAGGTCAGCAGTTCAAAGCTTGGTCTTAAAATGTAAATGTTCAAAATGAATTGTGGCTTCACTGTATATAATTATTTATTGTTTTAGCTTCCCACACGTTGGTGTTGCTATGACAATTCACAATATATTTTTGCTGCAAACTAATCTGAGTTATTTGGAAATAATTAGTTTGTCCTCTTGATTAAACCTGGTTCCTTCATTTTCATAATCTCATGCTTTTCTATTGACCATGTAATTGTGCAATTTGGCATTTTGAAATCTTAATGGAAATATAGAAAAGCTCTGCTTTGTTGATAAAAAGTTTTGGCAGTATCAAAATAAGTTTATTTCTCAAAGCTGCAATAGAGACATTTTTACATCACACGAGTCACATGATCAGCAACCGGATGTTGCTCCAGGCAGAAACCACGAAGAAGAAGAAACAGGAAGTGGTAGAGGATTTTGGCGTTGCATCATTTTTAATAACTTATTGCTTTAACAAACGTATTCATGGGATTTTAATTGTGTTTCTTATTAATGGAAACAATGCTTTTGTGAAAGTGTGTTTTTTTTCCAACATTAGTGGTCTATTAAAGTTTTGGACAATGAAGCTGCAGCTTGCGACATCACTGTTTCTTTTTTTCTGGCTCTATTCTGACTTGTTTATTTTAGTGAGTTTGTCCATTTAAAGTATTTTAACTGGATGGTTGAATTATTTTTGGTAATAATCTCCTGCTCATTGGAGAGAAGTTTATTGTTTTTGTTCCATATTTGTAACATTTTGCTGTGTGGAAACAACCAGTGCTGGATTTCCTCTGTTGTTATTTTAATACCTAAACTTCATCAGGCAGGAAATAATTTGGCTGTTATTTTCATTATGGACTTTATAATTGGTAGGTTTTATTATTTTTTGGACATATTTAATAAAAGACTGAAAAGAGAAGCATCCAGTAGAATCTGGATGCTTCTCTTTGACTTTAATCTTCATCTGTTTCCTGGTCAGTTTTTGTTTTTCTCCGTCTCCGTGACGTCAGCCGTGTCTTCCCCTCCACATGCTGAGTCTGCTGCAGCTGAGTTTCTCTGAGGCGCCTTTCACAACCATGCAAATCCGTGCAGCATCCTGAAGCTCTTATCGGACAGGAAGCTCCCACGTTCAGAGGCAAATGAGACGCATCAGAGCAGCTGGCCTCAGGCTGCACATCCATCTGCTGTGAGACGGAGGCGTGACGTCACTTTGGGTCTGGATGACGCTGAACAGATGAGATTATGATCCAAACCTGCTGATTCTGACCAGAAACCTGCTCTATGATCAGAGTCACCAGGATTCATCAAAAGGAGAGAAATGAATCTCTTTAGGTTTTATTTTATGTCCTTTTCTCCTTGAGGGTAAAACTGTTATTATCATCAGCTCTAACTGCAGCTTCTCTGTTCTTCTAAAATGTTAAGAAAACATGAATGTTTAAGGAAATAAATGTGAGATTTTTGCTTCCTAGAATATTAATATGTGCAGAATTATTATGCTACGAAATAAAAAACACATTTTTCCATCCCGCTCTTTTATTTTGAACTATTTCAATTACAATTATAAACAAACAACTTAAAGAAATGAAACCATTGACCAATTACAGCATTTAAACAACATGGAGTCATTTCAACTGTCTGCAGCAGCAAAATGTATTTTTAATTTTCTGTTTTCAGATAAACATGGATGGATCTTTTTTTTCTGTGGGTTGGAAAATTTTACCCTCAAGACAATAAAATGAGATCTGAAAGCATTTCTGGTGCTTTTATTTCAGTGTCATTATTTCTGGAAATTCAATGCAAATGTTGTAGTAATAAAATGAAAAATATTAAAAACTCATAACTATATTTAAAACCTTTAGCTGATTTTTTATTTTTTTACATCTTAGCCAAAATTATTGTCACTTTAATGAATTTTATTTTAATATGTTTTATTTTTATCATTTGCAAGATGAGATGTTTCCATATTAAAATAATATTTTAATTAAAATAAAAGTCAATCACTTAAAAATATCGGATGAAAAGTGACGTAATATAAGATCTATTAAAACCTGACATATGAAGAAAGAAGGTCATTTTTTAAAAATCATTTATTCAGACGATACAACGTTCTCCTGTAACCCCGCCCCCCGCCCGCGAATCCGGGTCAAAGAAGCGAACGCACCAACACCCCCCGCCCCTCCTCTTCCTCCTCCTCCTCCTCCTCCTCCTCCTCCTCAAACTTTGGAGACTTTTTGCGCCTCAGCGGAGACGCGTTTGGGATCTAGCTGTTTGGAGTCTTTGTGAATTTCTTCATTGAGAAACAGAAAAATCTTATTTTTTCTTTTTCCTGAGCGTTTGCAGAGAGACAGAATGATCCTGCGGGGGGATCAGCCGCCGCTGCAGTGACAACATGTGAGTGTTTGAAACTTTATTTGGACCTGAAGATGCTGCTGGTGGCTCCTGAGTTTGGGTTCAGTTTTAGGGATTGTTTGCAGTTTCAGCTCCTTAATTGGATGCAAACTTCCAGCTGCAGCTGCAGATCCTGATCCTGGATCTGATGAAAATCTTTTCTCTTCAAATGTTTCCACGGATCTGCTGACATCTGCATAATTTTTCGCTTTGTCATGAGAATCGGGAGAGATCGAGTTAAAACAGCTGCTGAGGGAAAAAGTAATCTGGTTTGTTTTTATGGCAAATTAATTCCATTTTTACTAAACGTTTTGATGCAAATTGCACAGTTTCACACATTTCCATATATTGTTACTATTACCAGTGAAACTAAATAATCACTGAGCTGTAACTTTTATTTTCTGTGGTTTAAATTCTGTAAAAATTCAGTTTTATTTCTGTCTGTACTTTAATCTGGGATGGAAATAAACCTTTGATGTTTTTTAAAGGACTGAAACAGAAAACCAATCAGGATCAGTTCTGTGCTTTTCCACCCCCAGGCTGAGAAAAGGAGAATTTAACTCAGAGGAGGTGAAAGTAACAAAGTCTTAAAGCCTGGAAGATTCTTTTATTGATTTATATATTTTAGTCACTTATTGTAAATAGAAATCAATTCCATCTGAAACTTGATTCATTTTTAATTTAAGACTTAAATTTGTCTTGTTTGTCAACAACTTGAGGAAATGAAGTCACTTCTTTTTAAGTCTGATTATGTTGTAAGTAAATCAAAAAATATTAAAAGTTAAACTTTTTTTGAAATGTAGACAAACAAGATCAACGATCCGTCAATCATCAGATATTAGAAAAAATCACTTTTTCCCACAACTCTGTAAGTTTTATGAAGCTTTTCTCGTGTTATTTTAACTTCAATTATTCAACTATCAAATTTATGAAAACTTATTTATCTAAAGAAAAGACCTGGGTCTACAGAAATGCAACATACTGAACGTTTCATTTTGTCTCATTAAAATCTCTTTATGTTGTTTTTTTATTGGCATCAGAGAAAAAGAGAAATTGATGAAGATTCATTATGATGTCAATAAAGTAAAATGTTTGTAATACAGAGCAGAAGGAGCTGATTGATTGAGCTCCATTCATCTCCCATCAACCCTGACTGTCTTCCCCACAGCATGATGCTGCCACCACCATGTTAAGATTGTTACTTTTCTGCCACATGTAACATTTAGTCACTTCTTCGAAATGCCGTTTGTTCTGTCTGAGACCAGAGATGAAAATAGAAACATCTGGACTCTATTTGCTGATTAGTTTAGGTCTAAAAAAGCTTTTTGGGTTTCATTTAGAGGTAGAATAAAAGCGAAGCCATGATTTGTCTTCTTTGCTCTACTTTGTGTTAGTCTTTCTGGTGACAAAATGGAAAATAGCTCTGAGGGACTTTCATGCTTTTCAAGGCGATGTCATCAGTTGAAACAAATGTTCAGCCTTCAATACTGAAACAAAATAACTGTTTCTGTCTTTCCATGTTTTAAAATCTAAAAGTAAAGAGTTTTATTGTTTATCCAAACACATTTTGGGTTCTGCTGGGCGGAACATCAGTTTCTGGAAATGTAAAACCCGAGAACCGTCTCCGGTTCTGTTGTTTATACATGAAACTCAGGTGACTGATCTGATTTCAACTCATAAACTCTCAGAAAGTCCTGGATGTTCTGTGAACGTTTTGTTTTTCCGTCAGATGGCTGATGATGGTGGACGGCTTTGAGACGAAGCAGAAAGCATTAAAATGTATTGTCAGTTTTATTTGGGACATCAGGCTCATCTAGGGATGTGAAGCAGCTTTAAATGTTCTGCTGGGTTTTAAATCCGGTTCTGCTGCTGATTTATCGTCACACCTGTGAAATATAGGAAGTTAAAAACGTCTCTAAAAGTCAGTTTGTGCTACAACTAGAAATCAAACTGCTGATGTTCGAGTTTAAGCTGAACACTGAAGTTTATTTTGAATTAAACTTTGATTTTTTGTTTTTCGTAACGTTTTCTGAGGTGAAGATGATCTTCAGAAATTGGACATTCAGGCCCAAATGGTTCTGGATCATGTTTTAGTAGATTGTATTTCCTCCTGACAGCGATGGGAACCAGATGAATAAAAAGTTACTGCTTTAATCCTAAAGCTCAAATGTTAGTTCTGCTAAACCAACACAGTATTTAGTGGAAGAAATTCAAACTGGATCAGGAAGGTTTTAACTCTCAAGCACCAGTTTAATGTTGACATATTTATGTTCTGTAATGCTCCTCAATATTGTATTTATGATTATATTTTGTTCTCCACTGTTTTATTTTGTTTCTTTATGTTTCTGGTTTGGAATAAAAATATTCAATAAAGAGAAAACTGGAACTAAACGGTCTTCACCCTCTTCAAAATAAGAGCATGAATTTGAAAGTCTCACTGTTGGAGGAATTCTGAAAACAAAAACCAAAACTTCAGCACAGATGTTTAAATTTACTCAGTAAAGTTAATTTAGCGGAATCTAAGTGCACTAAAGGTTTTAAAGTGAGCAAAAGCCATAAAGTATGAAACGAAAATGAATTTTGCTCTGAGCGGATTAGCTGAAGTGAGTCCAACATCTCAGTCTTTTCATCCAGAACCAATCTGGGTCATCCATTCTGGTTCAGCTGCAGATTTAAGTCCAACTTGAAGTTGCTGAGCTTCAAAATAAAATATCAAACTTTTTTTTTTGGTGGACTTGAACCTTTGTGGTTCCTCAGTTTTCCTTTTATCTGAGGAGGAAAGTTTGGCTCTTAAGTTGTTCTGAGATTCTTCTAGAAGGATTTTCCCAACTTTCTGCTGAAGATCAAGATAAGTGATTCTGTATTTAGTATAAAACGTGACTTCAGCCTGAAGTCTCCTTCACGCTGTTAACAGGCGAGGCGGTGTTAAATAACAACCTGTTGACGGGTCCAGGTGGGAACACAGCTGATCCGTTACTGGAAGACGGAGCTGGAATGTGATTTAATTAAACTGCAGGGGGAAAGTCTGATCTCTGCACCTGCAGCTTCACTTTGATCCTGCTGACATTCAGAGCAGAAGAAGAAGAAGTTTCAGGTTAAACTCCATCCTGACTACTGGTTTAAATGAAGCTTCAGCACCGGGGACAAAAACCGTTTTCTGGTTTTAAACTGGCTGTATTTTAGTGTTGGAGACAACAGACGCTGTGCATGTGATTGTTTTGTCTTTCAATAGAATCTGGATTTTCTTAAGTTTTGTATTTATTGCTCTGATTGCATCATCTTTTCTGTTGAGTATTTTTTAGTTTTGTTTCCTGATGCTTGAAGATGGTTCAATAAATAAAACACCTGCTCTGGTTTGGTATTAAATTCATGAATGAATGAAAAACAGGTTAATTGTTGATTGATAAGCAGATTGATCAAACGATTCCTGGAGAATTGAATTACTGGATCCTTTAAAAAAACATCCTCTGGTACTTTACTAGCTGCTTTTTATCTCTTAAAATTAGAGACTAGTAAATATTTCTCCTTATTTTTAGCCATTTTTATTGTATTATGTGTAATTGGATGTTTTCCAGCTTAACATGGCCACACTCTTGTAATGTTTTATCAATTAATATAAACACCTCACAGAAATCTGAAATAGATTATTAAAGTACCAAATTGGTGAATCAATGAGTTTAACAGGAGGTTCACCATGTGCTCGTTTAATGCTAAAATTAGCAGAAATTTGTCCACCCTGCATTTATGAGGCTATTTTATGACATGAAATGGTCATAAAATACATGAAAATAACACATTCATGTGTCATGAATATCATTTATTTTCATAAGTTAAGCCTATTTGTTCTTCATTTACCAACAAATGAGGCTCAAGTACAGTTGACTGAAAGTTGGACCTTGTCTTTGTCGTTAGATTTTATTTGGAAAGTTCAGTTCTTACATATTTAATGAAGAAACAGAGTTTGCCATAATATCATTCATATCCAAATACTTTTCCCATTATGTAACCGCCATCACATAAAAGCCCAAAATGTTTTCTCAAAATCTAAATGTTCTCATCTCTATGTGAGATTATCACATATTCTGCTTTGAATGTGTCTGAACGGGTTTGCCTGTTTTCTGTTTGTGTGGGAGTTTAACCAACAAGTATTCCAGTTGCATAACGTCTGTGTAATGTAGTGAATATGCAGCTCAGTGCGAAATCTCAGCTGTTTGGAAATGGAGGAGTCTGAAAGCGACCTTTACGGTGATGCTGACTGAGTGGATGGATGGACTGATAACAGATGGATGGATGCAGCTCTTACCAGTCAGTACTTTGCTCTGCCCAGCGCCACGCTCCAGTTTTGCTGACGCCATTGGAAACATCTCAGGTCCATCAGGCCGTTTTTGTTTCTGCTGCTTGGTGCTGATTTCTGCAGCAGTGACGCTGTCAACACATCTCTTCATTTGGTCTCAATTTGTTGTGTTTTGCCGTCAAGCAGCCAGATCTCGTTCTAATCTCCTGAAAATCGTCTTGATCTGCAGTTCTCCAGCGTTTCTGAATCTGGAAATGTTTCTCTGAGCTTTCACTGAGCTTCTCAATCTTTCTCCAGAAATCTTAGTTTTCAAAGTATAATCAAACATAACCTCACAAGCTCGCTTTGTTAAATATTTAAGTTAGCAGAGGGATAAATTTACACTTGGATTTTTTATTAACTTGAGGACTGTAGTCTCCCTCTTTTCCTCCCATCTTTTCGATGTTCAAACCCAGACAAACGGATCATTTCTGTAGCATAAAACAGCGCAGACACATGAGAATGGACGTGTTTTGCCACCCGGAGTTCAAGATTTTCCTTGCTATATTTGATCATTTTCACAAATTGACTGTTTTGTGTAAAGCTTAAATTCTCATGTTTTTCTCTGCTGAAAAGGAGGGAATGGCATTAGCAACCGCTGACTCAGCATTTTCTGAGTCTCAGACTCTCAGTCTGCACACTGTAAAAAAAAATGGCTGTAAAAACTACAGCATGAAAACACAGCAAGGTGGCTGGGTTTTGAAAATACAGCTCTTTACTGTTATCTGAAATGTTTATGGGACGTCATTTTACAATGATTGTAAATATATCAGTTGTGCTTTTAGATCAGAGTATTTTTCATTTTGGTTGCAATACTCAGATTTCTATGTAACAAACAAATATGGCTGTTGCAAAATTCTATATTTTGTTTTGCTTCAGTTTGTCAGATTTAAATTGACAATTAAAAAAGCGATTTTAAAATAAACATGTATATTTTTTTTAATTATAAAAATAAAACATGTTTTGAGAGTTTGGTAAATAAAGTTGCAAATTCAGATTTAAACTTTTAAGAGCTACAAAATTATGCAGTTTTATGAACTACTGTAAAATGACAACATTTTGTAATTCTACTACAAAAAGTTGTAGTAGAATTACAACAATACTGTAATTTTATTATGATAAAAATGTGATGAAATGACAGCAACCATGTTATATAATTACTGAATATTTACTGTAAATTCTACAGTGACTTTTTTACAGTGTAGAGTAACTGGGGGTTATAAAAGTACTTATATTTATTTTATAAAACATGTACGTATGTTGTTTTGTTTTTTTAAACATATTTATGCTATGGTGGCCAACAGGTGCAAACGTGCAGTAAAAAAAAAAAAAAAAAATGCAAATGCATGTAAAATAAATTATTGTTTGCAGCATTTCTCTGCAGCATTTATTCTTTTGCGTTTGTGTTTTTTGGAGTTTGCATCATTCATGTCTTTGCTGCCTGGTTGCACTTCTAGCGCACTGTACAAAACACAAAGGATGTTACTTCATCTTAGTTTTTTTTTCCTCTGGTTGTTGGACAAAGATTCCTATGTGCAAATGTGCAGTGCTGAAATAAGTCACTTTGACTGTTTGACACAATGTAGGATAATCATCTCAACACAATAAATTCCACAGCCTTAAGCAGAGCAGAGTGAGGGTTTAATTCAACCATAAAATATTAGGGGACATTCTGAAAAAAGCAACGTTCAAACTTTTATAAGTGATGGATACCAGACGCGTTATAAACACTGAAGATGATCGGCTCTGGACACGTTTAAATTCACAACCGTTTAATTTCTCTCCTGGTGTGAAACCAGTCGTGGGCCCCAAAATGTCTGCCTGGAGGCGGAGGGTTTGCAGGCTGCCATCCAGCCCTGCACACACAAAACCCTCCGTCTGTATGCAGCCTTGTTCGCTGACCTCGCTCCGCTCGTCATTTCCATACCGGAGGAGGCGGGGAGACGAGGAAACGAGACGCATGACTTGACAAAGAGGCGAGTTTTCTTTAATGTCAGCAGCTGCATGAATTTTCAGAAGTGGATGCTGGAATTAAAACTGGAGCCTGTTCGCTATGCTGTAAATATTAATGATCCATTTGGCGTGTTCCTGAGCAACAGAGTGGCAATTTTCTCCTAGTTTCGGTCCAGAACCTGAATGTTTTCAGAGGATTTTTCTTTAAGCCACTAAAGTCTGACCTGTGAATCATCCAGACATGAAAAGCTAGGAGGATGGAGTTCAGCAAGAAAAACTTCAGGTGGTTTAAACGAAGGACAAATCTATGGAAAGCACATTACACTGTGTGAAGCATGGTGGACAATCTGTGATGCTGTGGGGTTCTCCATGGTTGTTCTCTGCATGGTTGAACTCTTTATAATGAGGAGAGAGATTTATCAGAAAGCTGGGAAACTTTTTAATTAACTTTAGGCTCAAAATGGGATTAAATTATTTAAACTTCGTACAGGATAAAGATCCAAAACATCAAATCAACAGGGACATTTTCACCCAGATACAAAGTTGATCTTTAATTGTCTCAGTACAAATGCTTAAACCAGAAAACCTGTGAGCTGAGATGGAAAGATCATAGAAGAAGAACTCTGGACTTTCTATGAGTTTCCTGTCTGAGTAAATATTCTCAGATTATTTGTCCAGTTAGATGGAAAAAACTTCTTAGCATTGAGAACATTTAAAAGCAAAATATTGAAAAAGTCCATTAAGATCACCCTGAGGTTCAGACAAATGAGATGTTTTAATTTTTGCTGTGAATGGATGTGTGCAAGTTCAGGTTATTTTTAGCGCTGATGTTTTAGACAGTGACAGACTCTTTTAGTGTAGAATAAAAATCCAGGCTAGAATCAAAAGGTCTGGGTTTTGTCTTTTTGTTTTGTTTTTTTCTGACACATGAAATATTAAATCCATACATTTCCACGCATTTCGATAAGAAACTCCTGGTTTCTGATGAGGTTAAACACAGGAACCACTGAAGTGGGCAGATGAGGTAACATTAAGGTCTAACTTATAATGAACTGAAGAAGTTAAACTGATTGATTTTGCTCAGTCATGATCTAATATTGGTGATCATTTAGTGCTTTAGCATTTTTCCTCATTTTGAAAACACTTAGCGCACTGAGCTTCCTCTAAATCAAGTTCTTTGGATAAATGTTGTTTTGTAAACTTTAAGTTGAATAAAGTTCAACATCTGTGAAGTGGTTATCTTTTATATTCATGCTCTTATTTTGAAATATACCTACCTCTGACATAAAAAATGAACGTTTAGACTTTTATTGCCTTAAATGCTTCAGTGACTCAGGCTGTTAAATCATAAATACTAGTTGAATTTTCTCCTTTACCATTAAACATTTACTAATGTTTTTGGTTTTATTTCCTTCATCTCTCCTTTCAATTCTAACATGGACATTTAAATCTGAAAAAATAAGAGAAATGTATTGAAAGGTGTTTTCTTTTTTTCCGAGTTGAAGCATAAAAATGTTCCACGCAGTTCGTCTCATTAGCAGCTGGAACAGCCAGCGGCCTGAAACATTATGATGACCTGTGGGAGTGTTTTGATTGGCTCCCTGGGGCAATGAGGAACACGTATACGTTGCATGAAGGCGTAGGTGGTTCTCTGAGATCCCTGGTCACTCGTTTATTAAGTGATCGGTGGGCAAAACAAACAAGGTTTGAATATGGGAACATCTGTGTGGAGAGGAAATGTTTTTATCTGCAGCAGGATTCATGCTGCTTATCGCTGTTTGAGTTGGTTGAGGAAAATGTCAGGTTTGTGTTGTTCTTGCAACATGAATGATGCTAAAGGGAAAATGCTGCAACAGCAACAAGTATAAAACACTGCAAATTCTCTGCACAAAATAGAAGTGCTCCAGACCACTAGGGGGAGTGAGGAGCTACTATTATTTGTGTAAATATTCTGCAGTTATGTAATAACAGTAAAAAATAAAACATTTGAAAAAAGGATAAAGTCCATCACACTTGTTTCTTTCTTTCTCCATCTTTCTTCTGGATATCCCATTAAATCATGACTCCCCGTCTTTATCGAGGGTTTGGTCATCCGTGGTTTAGTGTTCGACTCCCCCTGGTGGTCTGGAGGACCTCCGCTCTGTGGAGAGAGTTTGCAGCATTTTATATCTGCTGCTGTTTTTGCTTTTTGCAGCAAATTCCACTTTTACTTCTGATTTCTGTGATTGTATAATTTTGTGTGTGTGTTTACTCTAGATTGAAATAAATTTAGTGTAATTCAAGTTCCAAAAACTCCTACTTCTGTCAAGCCATTTGAGTTTTAATTTCCAGCTAACTTCTCACCAGAGGTTTCTTACTGCAGATCAGGAATGCATGTGTTATTGTAGTGCAAGTTAACAAACTCCTGTGACTCAAACCCTGGTTTCTCATATTGTCTCTGTTTTCAGAATAATTTGTCCATGTTTTTCTGTAACATGCAGGCATTTAAGATCATAATACTAAAACCAAACCAGACTTCAAGAAGATTTGTTTCTGTGATTACCCAGAAAACACATGAGGATCTAAGAATAAAGTTATGTTTTGCATTTTAAAATGTGTTTTGAATTTTACTTTGTGTATCTATTCAATACAAAAACAAAGCTTCTATTTCAACTCCATGTTCCATTAGGAAAATGAAGTGACGCAACTTAGCTTTTGGAAAAGCCACAAATCCACCTAAAGTGTTGAATTCTGATTTCAATTAGGCATTTTATTTGCTACAGAACTATCTGTACAAGTACAACACATTTTTGTAATAAATTCCTGCTCATAATTTTTTGCTTCCCTGCGTTACACGGCGAACGTTGAGCTAAAAGACAAACGTGGAGTCAGAAAGTCTTTGCTGCCATTAAACTGAATAACTGCTGCAATCTGACTTTACCACACAGCTATTCATCCAAAAGTGCGTTAAGAGACATATTTTCATATTTCTTCTCTTTCTAACGTAATTTAAGTGAAATCAGGGGGAAAGTTGGTCCTTTCTCCTCGTGATTTAACCATAGAAGCATTTCATTTTGCTTCTGGCTCCCAGAAAATGATGATTTCATCACAACCTCAAAATATTGAAACTTTTTTTCAAAACGACATTTTTGTGTTGCAGTATTCCAGGGTGATGCTTTTTGTTCAAAACAAAACATTTTCTGATTAAACGTTGCTGCTGAAAGTCTGGACTGATGATGTTTTGCTTCCTCAGGGGGTTTTTGCCTCGACGGGGAGGTGGAAGGTGGAGGATCCGTCACGTCGTCCTGTTTGTTTTGCTGTGGATGTTTCTGCACCGGACCGGTAGGACCCGACTCGCCCTCTCACGTTCACTCTGGTTTTTCATCTTGTTTGTTTATAAAGTGTCAGAGTTGATTGTGTTTACTTGGCCGCATTCTGGATGGAAAATGAAAGTGCCGTTGGTCTCTCAGGTTACTGGACTGACCAGTCGATATTTCTAAACAGTAGTGGAATTTTTCTTTTGCTGAAAACTTAATTGATTTGGAGCAAAAGAAAAAAAGAAAAAAAATCAAAGTTTTAATGGATTTTACACTCACAAAAAGTGACGTCTGTATAACAGTAAGGTCAGCCTTCATTATAAATCAGAGGAAAACATCCAAACAAAGGCGAAGAGATTAGTTTTCCTCTTAACATAAAATCACCCTGCATGTGTGTAGAGGAGAGTTGTTGCGCAAGATGAGGGGTGGGACGCTACAGAGAGAAAAACAACACAGAAACCATCATCTTCCTCAGTAATTACCACCCTGCAGACTCAGAGCTACAAATGACCAGCAACCACAGAAATTAATCCAAATTTATTCAGATGTTGTGAAATCAGCTGAGAGCAAATCCACTGGAAAACAAAGAAGCAGAACAGCAGAGAATATTTCAAATGGGTTTAATTAGTATTTTAGGTCACCAACCAGAAATGGGCCAGTTCTGATTCCACAGTTTTACCGTATTATATTTAAAAAGTGAGAATTATTATTTCTATTTGCTGAACAGCAGAATGATTCATAAGTTTGTTCTGCACAGACGATGATTCATTTGGTGACACAGCAGAGGATGAATTTTAAAGAAACACCATAAACATAATGTTTCCTTGCGTGACGTCATGGAAACGCTTAAAGAACCGATGACCGGTGCTGGTTTGGTTGGTTGTTGGTTCCAGTGCCTGGAGGTTCCATCTGTTCCACATATAGACACCCTGGGAGCGTCCAGCTGCCAGATGGATCAGGAAGGAGACTCTTTCTGGTTTGGATGTTAAATGTGTGAATCAACCCCACAACCAAAGCAGATGATCTTTTAAAGAGGCTGCTAAAGAGAACAGAGTCCTGAACCGAGGCCGTTTCTCCATTATCAGCATGAAAAGCAACATTACAGCCTGCAAATGCACTCAGGGTCCAAAGGCCTTTATTTAAAGGGAACCTGTTCTGCAAAATTTATTTTTAAAAGTTTTTAAACTTCAATTTGTGTTTGTACTGCTTCCAGAAACAGCCCAAGCACTTAAAAGAATCAACTCAGCCGGTTGAGTTGATGTTTTTTAGTGTCTGGAAATCAGACAAAAACCTCCCAAATGTTGAGGCACATTGGACTTGCACTGCGTCGTTACCTAGCAACCTCAGTGATGCCCAGGGTCACCTAGCAACCCGATCTGAGCTTCAGCACGTTTGGTAAGATGGTTTCACTGCTGTAGGCTGTACAATGGCTGCTGGAAAAGACAAAAGTTTTGTTGCAGAAACCACTTACTGTGTTCTTGTTGGTTGTGCAGGAGGCAACACTTCTGCTTTTCAAAGATGTATGGTTGTATAATTGTGAATATTTTTTCAGCCATTTTCACGTGTGAGTGCAAATGTTGAGTTGTGTGGCCACCAGGAGCTTACTTAGATTTACAGTGACAGAGCCCTGAAATAGGCAAAACTGAGCAGATTAAAATCTCATCTAAGAATGATTCTATACAAAAAATGTAATGAACATGTTCAGTACAGCCTGTAAATCTACCCTAACTTGTTTAAGGAAATGCAATAGGTCACCTTTCAGTGTTTGGACATAACGATTATTGTCTGCTTTAGTTTTTTTGAGGTGCGGTATGAGCAGCTTCTTGTTGTTGAGTTGCTTTGCTCCAGGAGGGAGAAAAAAACATATTCAGACATCTGCAGGAAGTTAAAGCTTAAATGGGTTTTTAAAATGCCCTGAAACCAGCCGACAGCTACATGTGAAGAGGCTGAAGAACAACAACCCTCATCTACCAGTCCTGTCAGGTCATTTGGAAAAGCGTGTGGAAGGAAAACCACAAGGTTTGACCCGAGTCATCCAATTCAAAGACAACTAAACTAAATCCTGAGGAGACGGATGGAAACATCTGAACTGAAAGTTTTCTGTTATTATTCTGATATCCAGCAAACAGAAATAACTTGTTTAATCCTGGAACATAAAATCTTTGTTGTCATTTGATGCCGGGCAGAACGATTGTCTCACAGTGGATGTAAAAATCTGGGACACATTGTTCAGTTTCACAAAGATTATTCCAAATTTGAAACAAAGTGACTCGTTCTACCTGTGGTCAGTGTTGGACACCAACCCGGCCCACATATATCAGCACCGTTTAATGCAAGAAATACCAGTTTAAAGGGTCTGCAAACAGCATTAGGCAGTTTTATTAACATTCTTCCATATTTTGACAGATTTATGTTTCTAAAATACCAAATATTTTGATAGTACACTCAGTTCTAAACTTTATGGTTTAGTTTTATGGCTTTTAACTCTAAAAAGGATCCAAGAGTAGATGATGGTTATTATAAAACACAATGTTACATTTATGGTTTGAAATTATAATTAGCATCACATTATTGCAGATTTCAGCAAACTGTTTTCTACATGATGGGTTTTAATTTTCTCCAGAAAGCAGTCGCCGCCGCTGCACATTTACCATCTCATTGTTGTTTTATGAGTTTCTATTCATCTTGTTTATGTTTTCTCTGCTGTGGGAAAAATGCTGCATACTTGACTTGAGGATAAATGAAATATTTGGCAGCATGAAAATGATCCATTGAGAAAAGAGAACCACCCTGAGAGTGTTTCCTCCGAGATGCAGCCTTTATTCTGACAGCAGCGGTTTTAATTGATCTGTGTCCTGCCATGTTTCCATCATCCTGCTTGTTTCTGCCACGCTTCATCCCACGCTGTTGCTTCCTCATATTTTCCGTCCCTCTGTGCTCCAGCATGCTGCGTTTTCCCTCACAGCTCCATTAACAAAACCCACTTCTCATGCATCGGAGACGCTCTGCTTCATGAAACCTGCGGATGGATCTCTTTTCCATCTGGCTGATACTTTGATCACAGCCTACAGCGTTTTCATTTTGGAGCCGTCTGCAGGTCTCCACCGGAGCCACGCTTTGATTCATCGCAGTTTTAGCCAGAAATGGATCTTTTTTCATGGTTAGTTTGGGTTTAGATTTGGATACAAAGTGAGATTTAGGAGAATAAACCAAATGTTTGAACTAGATTTGTTGTGAGATTTGTTTGGTTTATAATTTCAGTTTTCTTTATTCCCACATTCTGTTAAAACCAGAAAAACATGACATACTTAAATCTCATTGTTTCTTTTGGCCTTGGAACATTAATTCTGAAAAATGCAATCAATATGAAGAGACCATCTTTCTTTGTCTAATATTATGTTGTATAGTGATGCAACTAATGATCATTTTAGGAATTAGTCAATCTATCAATGATTCTGATCAGATGAACAATGCAGCAAATTCTGCAGATTTTTATTTAATCACTAAGGCTGTTTTATACACAATTAGAAATACATTAAATATGTAAATAAAATATTCAATTTTTTTTTAAAATAAGAAAATACAAAGTGTTGTTTTTGTATCTTGAATGTAAAATGTTTATATTTTTGTACAGTTTTGGCCTAATTTCTGCTCTGAGGATGTTAATGTTTCAGAATTTGGTCTTTTTATCAGTCTGTATGCTCCAATTAGTGATTAATTGATTACTAAATTACTTGATCAATATGATTAATTGTTTAAGCCATAGTGTTGTATTGTCAGTCTTAACCATATCTGTATAACTAAAATGAAGTTACTTTGTTTCTAAGCGTTAGTCATAAGCATTAGTTATACTTATCAGAAGCTTGGTAATTAGTCAGGCTATCTTCTCAGGTAGCCGCTCTGCAGTCAGCGCTTCTGTCACCAGTTTTGTCCTAACAAGGTTGATCGTTGGAGCTGCTTTAGTTTCCAGAGCAGCAACTCCAGGAACGTCACTGCAGCTCTTTCTACGATTATAAATGTTTGTAGATTTGAAACACAAACTGTTTATAAAATTTCTTCACCCAGTTGGCAGCAACAGGTGGGGGATGGACCCTTGTTGTTAAAACTCTCTGGTGACTAACGTAATCATGTAGCTGCAGGAATGAAAACACTGGAGCTGCTGCAGAGATTCGATGAGTGACTTTGTGATTCCTGCGTCACATTTTCCCCACCATGTTGGAGGGCATCTGGATCTCAGGCTGATTGTTTGTGCCAGTTTCTCTCATTAGAGGGGAAACTAAAAGCTCTCGCTAAGAACCGAGGAGCCGATGAGCCAGAGAGCAGAACCGCGCTGCTCTTAATGTGTTTTCCAGAACCAGAGCTGCAGCCGCTGCTACAGCAGCCTCGGGCCAAACCGAGCTGCTTCACACAGCCTCGTAAAGTTCCCAGCAGAACTGAACCGTGACGCTGCTGCTGGGCCGGTCAGAACCTGGAGGAACTGGACCGGTTTAAAACGACAGAATCACAGCTTAAATTAACATTTAATAAACATTTTATGAGATTTGTTGCATTATTCCCAGACACTGGATGGTTCTGGGCTTAAGAGCCACAAACTTGACTGAAGAGCTTCTGTTTATATCTTTTTTTTAAAAAAACACAAAATCTTACCGAGTAGTTTTGGTCTATTTTGTTTTTATCTTTGCACTTGAAATGAGACAAAACCAGTTTCTCTTCAGCAGCTTGTGAGAACTTGTTTTAAGTCAGTTACCTAATATTTATCAAAATAATACGTTTTACACTGGCAGATTATTTCCCTTATGACAAAGACATTTCTCCCATGTTATGAGGGAAAAATCTGCCAGTGGAACTAAACCGTTTTCATCATCAACACTGAGGAATTACAAACTTAAAACGAGCTCCTACATGTTGCAGAACACTTACTTGTAAAGTTGGTTTTGTTTTATTTCAGGTGTATTAAGATATTTGCACTTGAAACTGGAATAAAAATACTTGGATACATTTTTTGATTCCATGTTTTTATGACATAATTTGCATTTCCGTCACATTTCTGAGTGATTAAAGTTTCACTGCAGGCTGATGGGAAATGTCGTTGTCCAGATCAGCAACATGATTCTTCTCAGTTTGACCTGATGTTTGCTCCCATTTACTGTATCTTCCGGACTATAAGTTGCAGTTTTTTTCATAGTTTAGGCGGGAATGCGACTTATACTCCGGAGCGACTTATAGTCTTGAAAATACGGTAATCAGATTCAGGTTCTGGTCTTCTTGGTCTTTTTTCCCCTTTTACTCTGTAACTACGGACTTATTCATCTTCATCCTGGTCATTTGTTAGAACCTTAACAGACATTTTTCCAGCTTTTCTTCTGATGATGCGCTGATCAGTCATTTTCAGATTTCTGTATAAGAAAAGAAACTTAAAGTTTCTATCAGTGATGAGGCTTTGCTGTTGTTCAGTTTGTCTGGGATTCCTCAGATGATGGACTGAAACCCTTAATTGGATCTGAATCTGATTATGTGATTAGAAAGTATAGTCATTTATTTATGCATTGGATTTTAATTACTTTTGATGAATTAATTGATTTGCATTGAACTGCGGTTGAACCGCTGAGTTTTGTTGAATTCCAGCATGAAAGTCTTCAGCTCAAATCGCAGCTTGGGGTTTTTCTGGATTAGATTTGTATTTTCTCCTTCTTTCTGGGTAATATATTTTAATACTTTTTCTCTACTGAACCTAAAAATGATGCTTTTATATTATTAGAAATACGTGTTGCTGACCCACATCGGGAAAATCCAGAAAAGTTAAATGTAAGAAAACTGTGATTGATTATTAGTTTTTAGGTTTCCATCAGTTTATTTTTTATCTGCTTCACGTTTTGAAGGTGAACTTGAGCTTAGATGAACAAAGAAATTTAAAAGTCAATAAAAATGTGAAAACAGAATTGATTTCTTGTTTCCACAGACATTTTTGTAGGACTGGATAAAAGAGAGGAGGAGAGGAATGCTGCTGGAGGAAAGGAATGTGAGGGAAATGCTTGAGAGGACGGAGAGGTGAAAACAGAAGGTCAGGTTGAAGGAAGCGTCTGAGCTGCAGGTTGAGTCGCTGAATGAGGCGGAGGAGCCACAGCTAACATCTGAGCTCTGAGGGGTCGCCTCTGTCGGATCCGTTAGTTTCTAAATTATTTACTCGGCTGCTTTGGGTTGAAGGAATTCACTGTGTTGGATGAAAATAAAAGGAGGAAACACAAATCCTGTTCCAGATCCGTCCGCCTGCTTGTATGTCAACCCAGTCATAGATTAACTTCATGATTTCCTTGGATTTTCTCTCAGGATCTTATATTTTAGCAATGATGTTGCAACATTCAGAAACATTTTTTTATTTGAAGGCCTTTAATATCCGCAGTTTTATCTCCTCCATCACAGTTTCTATATCAGGATGTTGGTATTTCTGAGCGTCTTACAGTTTGTTGTCCAGAGAGCAGGAATCACTCAGCCAGCCTCCCATTCATAAAGTCCTGAACTCAAAACACTTTTGGGGGCTTAAACAAGTTCTATGCGGATCCCCTGATCCTGGAAAAGGAGGGAATCACCATAGCAACCAGTGACTCAGCATTTTCTGCCTCTTCTATTCAGGCATAAAAATCCATAATGGCCGCCCTCATAAACTATTTATAGCATCTGAAATCGTCCCATATCTGATTAGGAAAAACTTCAAACTAAGAGTCTGTTTCTGTCATCTGGAAAAAATTGGTGTCAAGTTCCAAAAGAGTCAAAAATAAAGCTGAGTTAACATTTTCTAATTTGGTTGTTCTCCTGTCAAATTCATCTGCTCTTTTTGGCATTTTATTCCTATTATCTTTTTGTATTTTCCCTCGTCTTCTCTGACCCAGAATGTGGCCTTTAGAGTATAAATATCCTCACAGAAGTAATTATCCAATCTTCTGGTAATTGGAGGCTTCGCCCCATTTTCTGATAATAAAGCCGATCCTGTTATTTTTAACATAATCCATTTACATCACACTCACTGTAATTTAAAGACATCGGTAGAGAACCACTTAATGTAAGGACCATAAAAGCCCAATTATTTAAGCCAATTAATTGAATTATTGGGTGAGCTGCCAGAAACAGCCACACATCTAAATGTAAATTTGTAATCCAGCAGCCATTACGTTCCCTCAGTACTGACAGCTGAGGACTGAGGAGCGCTGCAAAGATCCATGTTGCTTCTGACCGACTGAACTGAGGCTGATCCTTTGTGTTTCTAGTCATTCCTGAATCACAGACGTTGGAAGCATCCAGATGTTCTGGTCCTGTTGTGTCGTACAGATTCTTTAATAACCTTCACAAGGAGCATCAGCCACAAAAAGACGTTGCTTAAGGCGTTGGACTATATCCAGCTATGGCACTGAAAAGTTGAGTGGAAGGACAAAGATGCAGAAGGAATAGCTGCACCCTTGACAAGATTGTGAAGCAAACTGCTTCAAACAGGTTAACAAGCAGCAGCAATTCTCCTGAAAAAAAAAAAGAAAACTTCCAGGACGAAATCAGGAAATCATCAGTTCAGTTTGTTTCAGATGAGAGTCTTGATTTGGAGATTTTGAGGCTTCAGGTTTAAGTTTCTTTTCAGTAGCATTTTCCTAATGGCTGACATATTGGAGGACAAACAGACTGATAACCAGGCGTCGCTGAACGCCTGCTGTTTGTTTCAGTAAACCTGAGAGCAGAGCCGAGATGCTGCAGTATAAAGTATAAAGTCAACCTATTTTCTGCTTTTACTGTGGGGTAAAAACCTCCTCGCTTCATTAAGCTGAGTAATTCTTCATTGGGAACCACTTCTCTCACTAATTCCAGCATTTGCTTATCAGTCGCCATGTTTGCATGGATGGACTTCCTCTGTGCAGGAACTGCTCTCTGATTGGTCGACAGGCCCAAACCTGTGCGGTCGGTCAGGTTGTCTGTCAGGTTTTATCAGCTGTGGAAAGAAAAATGTCATTGCTGTCAGAAGAACAGAGAGGAAACGGAGAGCAGGTCAGATTTACAGATCTGGGTCGGATGCAGAGATCGAATCATCGCCGCAACATCAAACTTTATCTGCACTGGGCCTGAAATTAAGAGGGGAAATATTGGAGTACATTTCTGTATCACTTTTTGAGGCTTCAGGTTTAAGTTTCTTTTCAGTAGCATTTTCCTAATTACTAATTTTGGTGTTTGCACTGAAAATAAAAGAAGTCAGTCCTGAAACTGTGTTCTTGTGGGAATGAAAGCAGTTCTCCTTGTCTGAAAGCTGGCAGTCAGATTGTCCAGGAGGAAACAAGAGAAGCAGCTTTTAGAGTCCAGTCTGGATGAATCGTGTTGCTTCTGAACAAACCTTACACCCCGGAGAAACGGCTGAACTGGGAACAGAGAGGAAGACGGAGAAACAGGAATGTGAACCATGTTGCTCCTTTGAGTTTCTTTACTGGAAGAAAACAGGGAATCAGTTTCAGGTGAGCTGAAGGCTCTGATTGTCGCTCCGCAGGTTTCTGTTGCTCAAACATCAGTGAGTCAGATGTGTACAGTTAGTACTCATAGCGCTACCTAGTGATTTAGTGATTCAGACGCTTCTCCTCTTGATGTGTTGTTAAACTGGGAGCATCTGTTCCCCCCCTCTCTTCACTATCTACACTGTTGGTTTTTCAAGAAATTCCTCCATTATATTTTTTAAGCAAAAAATAAAACCAGCTATTAAACCAAACCCCCCACGGGAACATTTTGTTTCCACAGAAACCACACAGTAAAAGCCATTAAAAATGCCACACAATATCATGGCAAATTACCATGAACAACCCTCACATAAACGCAGTGGTGGCGGCTGCATCATGTACGTCTTGACAGTCGGAGTTCATGTTTTGATGGAGCCTAAAGCACCAACTCAGCCCACAGTCCGCACCTTGTGAATCTCTAGGTTCCTTTCAATAGTTTTCCTTCCACTCAACTTTCTGTTATTGGTTAGTTATTAGTTAGCTAATTTGATGCACCTTTACCTGGATGTTCAGCCCTAAATCCCAACAGACCATAATGTTAAAAGCTAATAATTGTGAAAGTTTGATAGTGACTGATTGTCCAGATGAGCCCAACATGCCTCACTGTGAGAAACAGCAGCTGTGAAGATGTGAAGATGTGAATCTCTCCAGCGGAGCTTCTGTCAGCAGGATATCAACACGGTTTCCTGAAGTGAAGCTGCACAGAGCGAATGTTTCTGAACATGTGGCCCAAGACAGATTGTCTTGTACAAGGTTGGTTGTGGGTTCAGACATGTAGAGAAAGAAATGACACACACTCAGTGCTGTTTGACGTTTTCAGTGCGTTGGCTGTGGTTTGGCTGCATCCAGAGTCGGGCCTCCGATGAACAGACTCCATTGTTGCTCCCCATGTGAAAGGCAAACCATTCTTTCCACTTTCCATTTCAGCTCGTGTCTCTATTTTTTTTGTTTCATGTTGGGGAGCTCTCCCCTTTTTTCCAGCAGTTTTAGAAAACCATAAAGGCCAACATGTTTTTCATTAGTGCTCTTGAGAAACCAGCCACTGGTGGGTTGGTGTTGATTTCACTGGGAGTAAAACTCCACTGTTTAGAGAGCACTAAACATCCGAGAGTAGTAGCTGTTATTTTTGATTAATTACTAAAGCTATTGCTACATTATTGCTAATTATAGGGGTGTAACCTAACATAAAAAGCAGGGTTTGGTTCACTTCAATAAATGAACAATTAACATGACAAAACTAAACTAACTGGATTAATTTTCTTTAACTAATGACAGATCAGTGAGTGAAACCAATGGATAGATGGTTAGAATAAACATCATTATATTTAAATTGAACATGTTGATCAGGATTTGTTGATTAATAAAGAGTGCAGACATTTGTGAGTGAAAAAGTCTTAAAGTGGTTGGCTGTTGCTTTCATACTGACATAATCCAAGTTACCTGTGAGCATCATTAAAGTGCAGCTGTTGAGAGACGCCTCGTCATGGAAAAAGGAAGTTTGAAAGACCCAGTTTTTGTTTTCGTTGTCCATTTATCGGCATGTGAATTTGTATATTACCTAAATAATTAGTTTTCTAGCTGAATAGATAGCAATAGTAAAATATAACAGCTTTTATTACATATGCCTTTATGCATACAGTGGAAACCATCTCAGTCTTTTCCCTGCTGAGAAACTCCTGCATGTCTATTAACTGCAATAAATATGTGGCGTCATGGCAAATGGAAATAACAATGACTTCTGCATCAACCCCAAATCCAAATTCCCTGGATTATTCTTGTTGCACTTCTTTGTTCAGAGATTATAACGATGGGTAACAAAAAAGTATTTTTGGAAGTTGTCTATGTTTTTTTTATCTGAATTAGGACTACTTTGCACCGCTGAATCCAAAAATGACATCAGTTTTCTCAGTCAGCTCAGGTTTTTATTCTAGTTTGATTTGGAGAAATCTAATCTTCTGAGTAAATTTATTACATTTTTGTAACATTATTAATTCATTTCCGTTAATATTTCTCATCCAAATAAAAATGTTTTCTAACAAACTGCATTAATTAAATGTTATTTCTGTAAATTAAATAATAAACACTGATAAAGGCAAGAACAAGTGATTTGAACATTATGACTTCATTGTGAAAAATCCTCCATCTCTTTTCTGTCCTGATGGAATCTCAGGAAATTGATCCAATGTGACAACAAGGCCTGCATTTTGATACTGATGTTGCTCCATAGATCAGGAAGTTGACCCGACGTAGCTCAGCCAATGTGATTTTTGGATTCAGCACATTAAAATTACCCTAAAGTAATTGAAAAACCCCAGACAATTTTTTGGCTGTTGATCAATCAATCTTCTATTGATTGATTGTATAACTTCTCTTTGGGCTGCTGAACTTTTCTTTAACAGAACAACATCTCCCAGTGTGGGCGTGTTTTCTCCTAATTTTAGGACTTCTACACAATCTTTCTTGAGTTTCTTGCTCAACTCTTGAAAGAATCCTTCGTTTGTTGCATGGATCTATGAAGTCCTTCTTGGAAACGTTTCCTCATTCACTCCCTTTACTGCTGATCCAGCTTTGATAACTTTACCTAACTGAAGTCGGTGCTTGCCTAGTCTCTCGTTTTTGTTCTGGTCTGCTGTTCGTCCCGTCTTCCTTTGTCCTGTCCTAATGTCATCAGTTATGTAACTGGAGGTTTGACTCACTGGCTTTATCCCACCATCAGCTCCGGTTCTGGGCTGCGGCTCCATAAACTGTAACGTGGTGCTGACTGAGGCCCAGGGCGAGTTCAAGTCACCCTGCTACCCCCAGAAATACCCCAACTCTCATACCTGTAAGTGGACCATGCAAGCGCCGACCGGCTTCATCATCCAACTCTCCTTCTTGGACTTTGAATTGGAAGAGGCACAGCACTGCATGTATGACCGGGTCGTGGTGAACACCGGTAGCACTGAATCAAAGTTTTGTGGTCTGACGGCCAGTGGTTTGACACTAAACTCGACAAGGAACGTGATGGAGGTTTCTTTCATCTCTGACTTCACCGTACAGAAGAGGGGCTTCATGGTTAGCTTCCAACACGGTAGGTTCTAGCTATGACTTGCAAACTAATCCAGGTGGAAATGCGCCATATGTATCAGACAGGAGCTTTAGGACTGGTTGAAATGTTGATTTCTATAAGATGCCTCATTTGAGGTTTGTTTTCAGCCACAATCATAAGATAGTGGCTGTTCCTCAACTGATATGGCCAGTTTATGATATACTTTTTTTAGTTCCTTTTCAAGTCGATGAAATAAAACCCAGAGATGTTGATGTGTTTAGTCTAAAAAAAACTTGTTTTGTTGTTTATTCATCCCATTTTTATGCATGTTTGGATAAGTTTTAAAAAATCACCGTTCTCTTGTTTTACTGTGTTTGGTTTCTTTCTCTGCTTCTTCCGTCTCTCCCTTCAGTTGCCGTGGCTTTGAGGAACCAAAAGGTGAAAATCCCAAATGGTAACGGACAAATCGCAGAGGTCATCAGCTCCGTTTCCATACCAGCGCTCAATGAATTCACCATCTGCTTTGAGGTGGAAAGAACAGGCTCCAGTCAGGTGCTGGTTTAAAAGTTTTTTCCTGCATTTTCACCATTTAGATGTTTTAAGTGTGTGGAAATACATCAACATCAAACCTCCATTTCTGTGTCTCCTGCTTTACTGTATCCACATTTCATGAAGAGAGCACCGTGGCTCTTTGCAGACAGGCTCCTGCTTGGACAACTTTGTGATTTCCATCCAGTCGTTTTTAGCCATTTAACAAGATTTGTACATATTTTTGCAAAGAATTGCACAAATGTGTATAATTCCTCTTTCACCAAGATGGAAAACAATTTGTCATGTGTCCACATCAATGAAAGCTAATTTTGACACGTCAGATGAAGGATGACAGTCTTCACTCATTCATTTCTTGCCTTACAGGTAGATGAAGTCAGTGACATTTAGATGTGGCTCAGGAGAAATTGGTACATTTTGTATCCAATGGTTTGTCTATTCAAACCACTTGCTGTGGTTATAACAACCAAGGTATCCAGTACTACTACAGAATCCCTGAGATTGTTCTTTCTTAGGAACCATTATCCATCAACAACTGATTAAACTGGGCAAGATATCATGAAAGAATACCTTTGTCAAGTTGTGCTTTTAAACTATCTGATCCCTGTGTTGCTTTCAACTTACTCCCAGTTCTTCTGGTTCCTGAACAGAAAGAATGGCTCTTCACCTACTTCGACATCAACAACAACGTGGCGTTAAGCTTTGGCTACAATCAGACGGGCATGGAAATGGTTATTGACGGAGTGGTCTGCCCAGTAGAGTCTATCATCTCTGTTGCTGAGTTCACCTCTTCCATGAAGTTCTTCTGTGTCCTCTGGATGTCCTCAAACAGTCGTGTGGCTGTTTACTTCAATAGGCGCTACTTTGGGAAAACCTGCTCGCCATCTAGTGGCCACTCTGTGCCAGCTGGAGGAGTCTTCAAATTAGGAGGTAAGGGGCCCCTACGTATTAATCTAACAGTCTCTATGCAGTAATTACCATAGTACTTCTTGGTCAAAATGGCAGAATCTGTAGTAACACCTGATAAATCTGATGAAAAAGTTAATAAAATCAAAATCCTTGTAAAAGATTCCAAACAATTCAATTAGAAAAGATTGATAAACTAGCTCCATGCATTGTTTAAGTCCTTTGAATTCCCCACATGAAGGTATGTTAGGTAATTACACACAAACTTTGTGTCAACGAACCATTTTTGTGGTAATTTGTTGGATCATTACCTTGCTA
The DNA here is from genome assembly GCA_903067055.1 of Poeciliopsis paucimaculata. Lineage (NCBI taxonomy): Eukaryota > Metazoa > Chordata > Actinopteri > Cyprinodontiformes > Poeciliidae > Poeciliopsis > Poeciliopsis paucimaculata. Next base: position 61,371 of record CAEGAD010079939.1, on the reverse strand, counting down.
AGATCCAGCAATAGCCCATTTCCAGTTATGTCCTGTTAATGATGTCACACACTCTAGATCCTTAGGAAGAGAAACCAGCCCACATGACAGATTTTCCACTGTAATTAATCATGAAGTGCTTTAATGTCTATTCATCCTTTGGTTCACTCCTTGAATGTTGCTAACAAAAAGCTTAATCTTAGTTTCATTTCAACAGTGAACAAATTTCTAATATAAAACGTTTGGAAACCTGACATCGATGTTTGTGATGGTAGGGCAGAAAAAGCTTTCCTGCCACAGCTCTTAAACAAGCAGCTATTTTGAAGCCATTTTGTTATTTATTAGGGTGAATACATACCTGGTCCTTTGGAGTGGAATGTTCTCCTTCTCATTTTGGAGACTTTCTGAAGTATGATGACAGTTTAAAAAAACATCCAGGCTCATTTAAAAATGTAGAAAGTTGTAAAGCAAACATGATGTTCACTTTGGACTCTTTGCATTCATGTTTGGCGTAGGGCTGCAGAGTTTCAAAGGGAATATGTACAACCTGCGCCTGTGGAATCGTGCCATGACTGTACAGGAGCTCAACAGCTTGACCTGCGACATGGTGGGGAACATCATCGACTGGGACAACAGCCAGTGGATCATCTCGACCTCTGTTGCTCAGACTGACAACACACTTAGCTGCAGTGAGTAAACTGTATAATCATTATTTGAACTCTGAAAAGTAGGGTCCAAGTAGATGAATGTCAAGAGCTGTGTGTTAGGTTTGAAATAAATCTAATTCTTTTTTAAATATTATCAAAAATAACTAGTAGGGATTGCTCAATGTCACTACAACTAAACTGATAAAGTGGACTTGTGCAACAAAAGGTAAAAATCACGAGGTCACTGAAGATCGATGACATAAGGTAATCATAAGGTACCTGTCATAGAAGGTATCAAAAGTTTGTCTTGAATAAAACTGGTCACTGATTGCTGTTCGCAGCTCCAAAGATCCTGACTTGAGTTTGAGACTGACTTAAGTCACAAAAATGAAATGACTCCAGACTATAAACGTGGACTCAACTTGGACTTGCCATCAAAGACTCTAGTCTTGACTTGAACTGGCCCTTTAAAAACCTGAAGCTTGACTGGAATTTGCTCTTCAAAGACTTGAGACTTGATTTGAACTTGATCTGAACTGGGCCCTAAAAGAATTGTGTACTTTGGAAAAATGACTTGCAAACATCTCTGGTGATTCTCCACTTTTCTGTGGAAGCCGACCACATGGAGAGTTGATCTGTAAAAATTATGTTGTATTGAAAAAAATATTGAACTTTGAGTAACACAACCTTCTAATGGCTTCATATGTATATTTTTGTGCATCTGCTGTTTATTATGTAGAATGTGGATGCCCATGTTTGGTCCCCCAGAGCTACTATTGCACTATTTTTGGTTTCCTTGATCAAAAATAAACAACTGAAGGGTTCAAATGCCAATTGATTCAGGCAAAGTCCAACTTTCTCCAAGCCATGAAGCTCCACAAATTCTCGGGTTCTCAGGACTTGTAAACAAAATCATGCTGAATGTCTTATAGAATAATAAGCAAGAGAAAATGGACTATTAGCCAAACAGGAGACAACATGGACGTAATGGTTCAACCTTGAGGCAGGATCCAAAGTGATGTGGAATCAGATCACATCGCTGGTATCATCAGGTCCAAATGCAGAACGTTGGATTGTATCAAACAGGAACTCAAAGTGTTAAACTATTCAGGCTGTTTCAGATTTCCACCAAATCCTGCTACGTTCTGCCTTCAGATGGTGAGTTAATGGTTTCCAGAAAGCTGGCTGGCTGAGGACCAGACTTCACTTTGAGTCTGGGTTTGTTTGACTCAGTTGGAGAAGTTCTCCCACAGTTCCCAACATGAACTGTGGAGCAGCTCAAGAGGGACACGGTGTGCTGATTTATTCACTCTTTCACTGTATGCTGTACCCACAGTAGCAGTAAAATGCATTATGCACAAAGACACATCCAGAGAAGCACTTGTAGAAGCCAAGGTGTGGGTTTATAGAGAACTGTGAATGAGTGTGGAGCCACAGTGGGCTTTTTCTCCAGCCAGCTGTGTATGCAGGAAAGAATGGAGGTCTATGTTTATGGAGCAGTTTTGGATGTCTCCATCGTGAGATTCCAAATTGTCCTGCACACACTTTAACTTTCAGTTAAATACGGGAAAATACAAGCAAACTTGAAGGTAATTTTCTCTTAACTTCCACATGTTTGTAATTTTACAAGGTGCTGACAGAGCGTAATTCCTGGGGTTCCCAAATCACCCTCTGCTTGTTTTGGTTTTCCTCTACCTCTGAGATTTTTCGTGCCCTCCACCCCGACAAGCTTGTTTGAACTGTTAAATCTCTGCTAGCATTTGATTTAACACTTCATGTTTGAGCTGTCCGTGCTGTTAATTAATGGGGAACCCAGGTTGTTGTCAGTCGCTGCATTGATCCACCAGGCAAGTTTTACATTTTTTTACTTGAGGACACGCCTCTGTACTTGACTCTAGACATCGTATCAGGTCTTAAAATTTGCTACAATCAATTGTTCTGATTGATTATGTCCTTCTTTCCTTCTTTCCTTTGCTTCCTTCTGTCATTTTCTAGTTTTCCTTCCTTCTTGCCTTTCTTGCTAGTTTCCGTTCTATATTTCTTTCTTCCTTTCTTCTCTACTTTTCTCATTTCTGACTTTCTTCCTTATTTATTTCTGCACATTTTTTCTTACCTCATTTCCTATTGAGGTAATTGGCTACTTTTTCCCCTTTGTCCTCGTTTCCCATTTTTCTTCCCATTTTATATTTCTTATTTATCTGCTTTGTTCATTATTTTCTTCCTTTCTTGCATTTTTAATTCCATATCAGAATGTCTTTGGTCTGGACATTTGTAAAATTAAATGAAAACACAGTAAAAGTATTTGCTTCTTATAAGAATAAATTACAGTAATTGAGTTAAATGTTTTTCAAGGTTTGTCCCTAAAACCACTGCAGCAGAACCGGGTCCTTCAGTCCTGCTGCCTAAGCAAAGTTCTGCCCCTTGCAGTTGAAATATGCAGCAATCTTTGCACCAGTTATTAAGGACTTAATGAGGCTTTGGATGCAGGACTAACTAATGACACCAACCAGTACAGCACATTGAACCCTGTGGTTTTAGACCATCAACTAACTGATGGTCTAAAATGGACGATAATTTGATCCCAGTTGTCTTTGTTTAGATGACAGTTTTGGTGGTTTTTCAAATATTTCCAGCATAGATATAAAAAGACTTGTTTACTGTAAATATGTATAATATAGATCTGCTGTAAATTTCTAGAGAAACTTTTAGAAAAAACTGATATTCTGGGAAGTTCTGCTTTGGGTTTAGAATGAAAATAAACATTTATACTCTTTAAATGAAGGTTTATTATTAAGCATATTATGATTGTTTTACCTGATGCTCACTAACCTTTTCTTCTTTTCACAGTCTGCTACCCTCATTGCATTCATTTAACTGCTGCTGCGCCCACTAGTGGTGAGTGCTGCTAACACGCTTCTAATATGCATAGCTTGTGCTAACAGAGCTTTAATGCATGGAGAAGAATGGAGGAATCTGTAAATGTTACATCAGTCTGAAAATGATTGTGTTATCAGCAATTGCACAAAACTCATTCACTAACATCATGTGCTGAGATTAAACCTTTCACTTTTAGCTGTGGGAGTCTCAGATTACGTAAATTAATAAAACTGTATGATGGAGAAATCTTTGAGCTGCTGGGGGGAAACGGCAGCTCAAAGTTAAGATGCAGGAAAATAGTTTTATTCTAACACATCCAGGTCAAACTGAGAGCAGCTCCAGAACCACATGAATCATAAAGCTGGGTTCGGATCACTGAGAGGTGAATAAACAGACAAAATTACACCACAATCCTCAATGCATTATGCACTGAGTTTCAATTTCATAAATCATCACAAGTTGGTACATAACGGGAAGGTGGAATGATAAATAAAATGTAATGTTTTTATCATATTGTTTCAGATCTGAGGAGTCTGGCATGTGTTACTATTCAGTCCATTGCTTTGGCAGATCTGCATGTCTCTGTATTAAACGTATAGAGACTGAATTTACCACCTTCGTTAAAAAAAGACAAGGAGAAAATGTCTTATTAGTGACATAAACTTCCAGTAGAATTCTTACTTTTCAATATTAAGGAATTATTTGCTTTAAAACAAACTCTGATATTTTTCTGAATAGTTACTTCTGAGTTAGATTTGTCTCATTTCAAGTATAATAATATATTTGTACTAGAAACTAAACCAAAAATTCATGGTAAGATTTTGTGTTTTTGTAGAGAAACATAAAGCTGCTTCTTCAGACACACAGAAAGTTTTGGTCCCCTGAAAAAATGAAAAACATTCTGTTTTTCCTTTTTGGTCTTTACTCATGGTGGTCTTAAAAAGTCTTAAATTTGAGTTGATGAAACCCTGACTAACTTTTCTGAAAAATGTGGTTAATGTGTAGTAATTCATGATTTAATGTTTCACTTTGGACCAGGTTGCTTTGGACAGATTATCACTGGAAGCGGTCATCTTAAAACACATTTTTCCGCTCACTCGGGGAGTGGACAGTCAGTCAGTGGACTCTGCGTCTTCAGAGGATTTCCTGCCTTTTTGATACACACTCTCCTTTAGCCTGGCTCAGCAGAAAAGCCTCCTCTGAATAGCTTCTCTCCAGGCTTCAGATGATTTGACAAGCACCTGTCAAACTGTGTTTGCTGCAGCTCCCTGTTTACAGTGTCAGTCAGAGCGTCAGGCTGACGCACAGCTTCGGTACATCCACCCTGCGGTTGTCACGGCAGCACCCGGAGGCTGTCAGTCAGCCGCTCCGCTGCTGTCAGGCACTTGAAGACGGTTCCTGATCTCCGTGTCTGACGGAAATCTGAAGGTCGTCTCTGAGCAAAGGTGGAGCTGAGCTCATTGGATATTTATGAGGTGGCCACAGAAGGAGCCACTAGTTCACTTTTTGATTTTTTACAATCAGCTTAGTGCTCAGCAGTGAGAACTCTTTGCTTCCTTCCATCAACATTCAACTGACTTAAATCATTTAAATCCTGAGTTTTACTGGAACACTCTGGACTTTGACACAGTTTAGATGAAAAACTCCACTATCATATGGAACTATAATGAGAGGATGAGCTCCAGGAATTGTATCATAAATCCCAACAGAAATCCTAATTAATAAGACAATCTTAGAGTAACTGGCATGGAGAGCCATTTCATTCATAATGTAATAATTTAATAATAATTTAATAAATTGTTGATGAATATCCAATAAATGTCCACATGAAATAAAAACAAAATAGATATAAAATAGTTATTTGATGGGAAGCTCTTTTCTTTTTTTTTTTTTTTACATTATTTATTTCTAGATTTACTGATTGTTTCTGTATTTATATAATCTTTTACTTATTAATTTCATAATTGTTATAATTTGTGAAACTTTTATTTTGTAAAACTATTTTATTTTTGTAAATAAAGGTGGTAAAAGAGTCCTAACACAGTGAAACATGTTCTGTACCAACGTGGGCTGAAAACGTGGCGACTGAGATAAAACTACAGGAATCTTGTGCAAACATTTGCTAAAAACTGTTAGCAGTGCTAACCCTAAAGCACTAATTATAAACATTAGTTCCCCTAATGCTAAACCAAAATGGTATTTAGCAGAAGCTAATTCTAAAGCACTAAAAGGGTTAACTTTAACCATGTCAATAAAGCAATAAGTGCTACATATTTGTCATTACTTACCTACCTGTACAATTTCACTGCAGGACGGGAGGAGAGGAAATGGAACTTCGTCTTCACTCACTTCAAAATAAAAGCATGGATATAAACATATAACTACTTGAAGAATTCTCATCAGTCGACAATCAAAACTTCAACACAACTAATAGTTTACAGCTAAGTGAATTAGCACTTTAGTGTAAGCAGAGAGAATAGTTAGGGGAAGCTAAAGGTGCTAAACGCTTCCAAAGTTAGCTAAAGCGTAAAAAAAGAAAATTAACTGTTGGTTTAAGAAAGCAAGTCTAAGCTATTCTGTGGATCTAGATGGAATAATTTGAATATGAAAGAGGAAAGAAAAAACTGGCCTGAACCAAAGCAGATGACAGCTGTTACTGTTGTTACAATGTTTAGAAAATAAAATAAATAAATTCATAATTAGAACACTGACAGAAAAATGACTGTTACTTTATCTTTACAGATGCTCAAAATCCCCAAAATGATTGCAGTTTCATCCTGCTTGCATCCTGTCCCCTGTTTTAAGCCTCTGCTTTTATTCCTCTGATATTTCTGGACTGTTGTAAATCATCTCCTGCAGAGACGCTGGAGCTTTGAGCTGTGAAACGGCTCACTGGACAAGGAGAGTTTGTGAAAATCAAAGTGAAATCCTCTGTTTTCATCTGGAGTCCCTGTAAATGGATTGTTTGGACATCTTAGATTGGATCAGAGCAGAGAGTTATGGTCCGGTTTGAAGCTGGTGGTGTTAGTCAGGTAATCTCCCAGACTTTATAACTCTGTCATTTTCAGTTTGACTGTGATGGAGGTTTTATAGCTGCTGCTGTTGGCCGGCCTCCTCAGGACTGTTTTTCTCCAACTCTGAGCTCTGAGGTCATCGACTGTATTAAATAAAAGCAGCTGTGACTCTTTTCTGTTGGTGTTGTTACATTAACAAACCTCAAACCCGCCATACCTCAATATTAACACAAAACAATAATAAATGCTGTTGATCAGTGACAAGTTTATCAATTATTGTTATTAATTACCTCTACCTAGATAACATTTTGAGTGATTCTGAGTTCAACACAAAATACCACTTTTAATGACCGCTGCAGTCTCATGGTTGAGGAATTTTGACTTTTTTGGCCTTCAGTTCTGGACTGTGGAGCTTATTAAAAATGGCCGGGTCCAATCAGAACCAATTTTCATGGCTTGTGTTCAACATGGGGTCCCGTTAAGATGCTTCCCCTCCCTGCCCACACTTCTACACAGATTTTTATGGCTGTTTCAACTTCATGGTGCATTTAAATCTAATTGCACTCCCAATTATCTATATTGAAATACAGCGGCCTCCAGGATTCCAGGGTTTATGGACCACAAACATCTGCGAATACTTGATATTCCCTCTGAAAACACTTAAAACTGCTTTTTTTAGTAGTTCAGAAACTAAATACACTTTAATATGCTTTAATACGCCCTGTGGAAACCAACACCATTAATGTTAACTAATATCAACATCCTCCCCTATCTTCTCTTTGGGGTTACAGCCAATCAGCACCAAGGAAGATAAAAGGCACTGTGAGATCGACTGCTTTCCGAATGCCAGCCTAAAGCATCAAGTTGCATTGGCAGTTCAGTTTCCCAACTAGATTTTTCTTTTGGGTATTTTTTATATGCTCTGTGAAAGGGATCGGTATAATTGGTTGTTTGTTGGATCATTTTATATACAACTGTAATTCCAAGAAAACGGATCTTGTCTCTTTTTTTAATTCAAAAACTCAGCAGGCAGGATAGTTTTGTGCTCACAGCAACTTGCTTTGACAACCATCCAATGATGAAACTGTCTACCTCTGAAACAGCCTCAACTCTGCGCGGCTGCCTGTCCTCCTACTGACGTTTCTGTGGATGTAGTGCCTGATGTGTGGGCTGCAGCTGCATTAAAATTCAGAAAGCTAAAGAACAAGAGGAGCCCAGAGTTTGGTCTGCATGCTGCTCCTGTGAGAAAAGAAAAAAATTTGAGTTTGTTCTTCGCCACAAACTTTAAAAGTAGTGAAGAGTTTCATAGTATTTGGTCAAATGTTCCCTGTTCTGCCCTCCTGCATGTTCAGATAAACTTGACAATAAGCTCTGAGGAGGTTTGAGTGGATCCAAACTGATCTGTCTGTTGCATGACTTTCCCACCTCTCATCAATATGGTGACTTCTTATTGGCAGAAGGTAAAAGGCCTTAAAGGGATTTATGCATGATAAAATCAGTACTGATATTTGATTATGGCTTTTTATGGTCAAAAAGTGAAACTGGACTGATATGACAACAAAGGTTTATGTCCATATTTTTGTCATTTGTATTTTGCATTAGCTTAACAAAGTTTGTTCTTCAATGGAGTTGCACAGTTAAAGCTTAACAGCGCTTCATAAATTTCTTATATCAACTTTATTTGTTCATTCTTTAACTTCAGTTCAGCTGAACTTCCTTTCCTTGTAGGAACAATCACCAAGTTATTCTGCACCGTTTGTCCCTTTCAGGTTCCAACCCGGCTACAGACTGCGACTCGGGCGGACTGGGCTGCTCAGGTAGGAAAACTAAACGCACCTCGCATGCTTGTGCCGCACTTAAGAACCTTAAATCTTAATTTGACATTTTTTATCATTTTATTTTATATGGGAACTATATTTTACAGTATTTATTCATTCATTTGTTTGTTGAACCAGAAGGGTTTCATTAAAAATGCAGGCTGGATTTAATAAAATAAATAAAAGTAAAAATAAATAAATGGATCGATAAATTAATTACTGTGGCAAATAACTATGATGGTCAACAGTATTCATTTGACATCTTTTATCGTCTAAGAACGTCAAACTCTGTGTATGAAAGTTTTCCCACACGTACAAGAACTTTTTCACATATTTACCCACATTGCCAAGAGTTTCCTTTGTTTCACATGTGCAACACAAGACGACATGTTCCCATGTGTTTTTCATTGTAATTTCAGGTTACTAAGAAGACAAACATTCATTTTATCTAGATTTTTTTTCAAATATTCAAGGAGTTTTAAAGTTTTGAAGAGTTTACTGTTTGTTCAGATTCAACTATAGCTGTGTCTATATTTG